>JAKXYG010000633.1:0-69885 GCA_025895645.1 Cardicola forsteri | reverse complement strand
GGGCCTACCAACTTATAAATATAATCTTGTAAAATGCAATTTTTATAATATAAATAATTTTATCTTTAAGTAACACGTCATTTTTTGAGCAATTGATCTCGCGTTTAATAATAATAATAATAATAATAATAATATTAAAATTCAATCACTAGAATTGAGATAATTGAGAATGAGAATATTTTAGACAGATAATATTTATTTTATATTGTTTATTGATTGTTTTAATGGCAGCGCTGTAAAGCATTGGTTAACTGGACACGTGTGTAATGAAATAACTGAGCTAGGTGGCACAATTTATATTAATTGATGGAGGTTTGCAATTTGCCCTACAATTTTTATACTTTTCCACATGTGTTAATATTAATAGGGCAACGTCAGTCGATATTTAAATAAAACGATTAAATTTAATTATTTTAGCTAAAGAAATCAAAATTTACTTGTGCATATTATTTACTATAAAGTGTGATATAGCAAATTAAGTTGTAAAATATTACATGTGTAATATGATTATTATTTATTAATACTAATCCAAACTTATATATTATTGTAAATTTGTAAATTATTAATAGTGATAATAATAATAATACTGCTACTACTACTACTATTACTACCACTACTACTAATCCTGATGAATGAAGAAGGATAAGATTAATAATTTAAATAATTAAATAATCATAAATGTATGAAAAATTTTATTATATTTTATTTTTTTACTAATATTGCAATGTTAGTAGTATGAAAAATTATGCTAACATCAATGTTTGGTAATCTAAATAGGTCAAACATACAATAAATTGTGTTATACTAAAAGACACATCACTGATTCTGAAGTATACACTAGAACCTTATTTTTACGTTTTTAATGCTCAAAGATATCTTCTTGCATTTGATAATAATTATTATTACGTAACCCTTTTGGTTTAAAAATAGGCATGAGACAATAGGATAACAGTTACATCCGTCTTAATTAGAATAATGTTCAAGAAAAAATTAATTTGTTACGGTTAATAATGTTGTTAGTACAAATCCAATTCTGTGACTCAACACTTGTTAGTATAATACATGTATATACAGGGCAGGCAAACAACGTTTTTTGTAAAATACTCATAATCTCTAGCACAATCCACAGTACACCATTACTGGAGTGTTGAGTCCAAGCTTTGTGAGTAACATCAAACACATTTTTAAATTCCCTTTTTTTAAATTATAGAGAAAAACTTTCATACATTTTGATTGGGTTTAGTAGTATGGATAAGTTGAATATCTATCGTAGCTGATCTTTAGACAGAATTAAACAATTTTACCGGGGTAGTCTGGCGGTACAGCTCTCGACTTGGTCCTGTGTTCAAATCCCACCACCGGCACTAAGTGCGGGTCCATGTTTGGCCTCGCTAAAATGTCCATCGCTGAATGATGCGTTTCCCGTAAAACATTCAAAAAAAATAAATTAATTTTCTTATAATAGGAAATTTTGTATACTTCCTTTATTTATTTCCTGTCAATTTATTTTATTTTTGAATAATAATATAGTTATACCCTTGCTTGTAAATCTTTTCAATCGACTTTTAGGTGATCTAGTGTTGCATTTTAAAAAGTTGTCTAAATACTAGACATGTTCATTTTATAGGTTATCGCCGGGTGATCCAGCGGTACAGTGCTCAACTCGGACCTGGTGGATATGGGTTCGAATCCCACGTTCGGAGATAGACAACCCCACTAAGGTAGTCTTAATTACCAAAAGTCTGCAAAACGTTAACTTTTAGAACGTGTACTTAATGGACGACACTTGAGGTATACTGACTTTAAATATTAATTAGATCCCAAATTAAACCCATCCAGTGATCTCTATTAACTGCAAACGGACGCCCAATTAAGTAATTCATTAGCATAAATAAAATGACTGATTTCGCGCGCTACAATGTCTGTTCAAATTTTCCTTTGGCCGCCTGGCCTCCTTTTCCATCCGAGTAATGGATAGGCTTCCATAGCTTTTTTGGCTGGATGAGTGGGCGATCTACGTAAAACATGACCAATCCATTTTAATTGTCTTTCTTTTATTGTGTTAAAGATACATGGCCAATGAATGTTAAGTATCTTACAAATATCTGGGAATTATTGATATATTTTATTAGTCATTAAATGAGTGCGTTCAATAGAGGACAACGAGCGAAATCATATGGATCTTAAACAGCTTTGCTCACAATGAACAAGCTTTTGTGCATCCACTTGGGTGAGAGTTCAAGTTTCGCAAACATAAAGTAGAATAGAGCGCACTAAACTCTTATATACTTTGATCTTGGTTTTAATAGAAATATTACTTTTGTTCCATAAAGGTTTACTTAAGCATCCAAAAGCTACAGTAGATGTAAATTCGACGCCGGATCTCTAAAAAACTGGATGCTTTGTTATCTATAACCGGTTATTAAATCTAGGATTTACCCACTACCTTTTAAAAAAATTAAAACAAAATCTTCAAGCAGAAATTACATTTTCATCTCAAAAAATCAATAAAATTACAATATACATTATTATTTACACAAACGCGTCAAATCAAACAAACGAACAAAAAACATTCAATCATCAGACGTAATCGACTCCAAAATTTTAGGCAAATTTATCCGATTGGCAATGGAAATCAAGCCGGCTCTTGTCTGTCGATCGCCATCGTTCAGCAAACAGCTCAGAAAAGCATCACGTGACCGAACTTGTGCATCTGCTTCCAAATCGAACAACCAGTCAAAATCTTTAGCTGCTAACAGGTCGGATAGACTAGATTCGTCTAAATTCTAATGCGAAAAAATTACACTTTATTCATGGAACAGATAGCAATGTAGGATACTACTTACGAGTATAGATTTCTACAAAATAAGTAGTATGATTTTTTCTTATTTCAAATGTTGATTACATAGTGAAACAAATAAAATATAAGAAATAAGACATTCGATTTCCAAAACAAAAAATTGCAATAATGCCATGCTACATTTTTAAAATAACAATAATAATAACAGCAATAATAATAAGATTCTTGTATTTATAAAAATACTTTAAAAATGCAATTTTACATAAACAATATCTAAACTCACAAATAATTGATATCCTACAAAAATTTACTTTTTCAACAAAACTAATCAATCGAAAAATTGTTGAATAACGTTCAAATTTGCTGCAGTAGTTTGAATTTGTTAGAAACATGACGTTTCAAATCACTATTTCATCTTCATAAAGGAATCCATCAATTGTGCTTACCGAATTTCAATCAAAACATTTCAAGTATTTGTATTTATTATTTATTATTGCAAAACCCTTTTGCTTTAACAAAAAGCGTGGGGCGACAGTAACAGAAAAAACAACGACAACAACAAAGCCCCATAAGTCAAAAAGGACATAGAGTAACAAAATGATTCCATGTATTCTCGACCATTTTGCCAAACTAGTTGTTTCATCCTATTTGTATGCACATCATACTTACCTCTCGACGTGAATAAAGATAGATTTTTATCAAGAAACTAAAAAGTAAAATGCAGCCTCTACAAACACTTAATAAATAACCGATTACAAAATTGTGTAGCACAATCAATACAATCCTACCATATACTTCCAGCAAGAAAGAACGTTTGACATGGAATGCTGAAGTGGATATGTATGTGTACCCACTTTCTGAAGTAGACAGGATCAATGAGATAGCCGCAATTGACTGTATTTATAGGGCCAAAACATCATCTAGAACCTCTTTCTCTTCAAACACTAAATTGAGCATAAATAGCCTTTACTTTGTAGCACAACTTGAAAGTATACATAGACAGATATCAATATGACAAAACTTACACCAATGATATCGCTAGTGCAATTGATTAAATCTTTGAAAAATACATTCAAATCGGCGAAAATGCCTCTGACCAAATGATCTTCTGTCAATTGCATTTGACAGCCACATGTAATGTGTATCAGGCATGGAATAACCGACTTGTCTAAATTGAAATAACGTCAAAATACAATTAGAAACGATACAATTGTGCATACTCAAAACTTTGCACTATATACGTATATATAGTAGATAAACAAGTTTCAACTCCGCCTAGTTTGAATCAGAAATAATTCAATTTAGCCAGTCCCAAACCTGGATAAAGGAGGGCTTGAGCGCGCAAGGTTAGCAACCTGGCCTCTGTAAAATATTTATACCGCTACGGAAACAATACAAGAGGACGCCATTCCGGCAAACAACTGTAAAGAAGTGATTTCACGTATTTGGATGACAGAGTTACACAGATGACAGGGTTGAGTGAAAGCCGAAAGGAAGTTCAATCTTCGATTTGCAGAATCTTCATTGCCGACGAGACTTTGTTGTTATTGTTGTTTTTTGCTGTAATTGTTGTCTTATTGCTCCATGCTTATTTCTAAAGCAAAAGGGTTTTGTATAATATATAATATAAACAAGTTTCTGCTAAAATTCATTTGCTTTGTAAAACTATTTAATCACATAAAACACGTCCAAATTGTACTAAATATTCGTTAAACATTATCTTAGTAGTAAATATTTAGTTAAATATTTAAAAATTTTAAATTTTAATCTAGGTCAAAAACAACACTATTTACATTTTTTAAATTGAAAAACAAGCAAATGTTGCTTAAAAATAATTTATATTGTAAAATATATACAGATATATAAAAATAGATAATAAAAGCTATGCATTTTTAATATTTTGAGTAATATTCATTGATTTCTAGAATTTTCTGAAAGCGTTTGTAATGTAGGCGTTCCTTCATTTTTCAACCTAACGTTGTGGAAGTTGATTTTCCATTACATAATTAATTTTCCTAATTGAACATCACAGTTCAAAATAATTTTTAAAAATTCCAATTATATTAAGGTTTGTGTTGTCAGGAGACAATTGTATAAATGTAACGTTCATTTTAAATGTCAATATTATTGTTTTTGACCTAAATTAGAATGTTGTAATGATATTGGTATAAAATATTAGTTTTTATAAAATATTCAACTTATACTGTTAAGATGTTTAACGAACTTTTTAAGACCAATTTGGATGTGCATCATGCAATTAAATAGTTTCACAAAAGCAAATGGATTATACTGTATTTTTATTTATTTTGTTTTGTTTTGTGTTTATTACCTTAAATGTTTTACAAGAAACATGCCTTTCAGCAGTGGACATTTTAGTGAAGCCGAATGCGTGGGCCCGCATTTTAGTGCCAGTACTGAAATGCGAACCCCGATGCCCACCGAAGTCCAAATTCGAGCTCTGTACCGCTAGACCACCACGGCACAAAGCAAGGGAGTACCGTGAAATTGCCCCACTGACAAAAACTGCGCGCCCGGTTAGGGATCATCGCAAGTTTCAATCCGCCGAAGTGCAATGGCGAGCCTCCACCCGGAGTCAGGACATTCGTAATCACTCTGAACCCGGCGCCAGGTAAGTTTGACAGTAGCTTGTTTATCTACCGGTTATGCAATTTTCAATATTATATATCAAGAGTCGTGCAATATCACAAACAATAACCTTCCACACTCATGCGGAAGAACCTATAACATGACATAAATCGGTGGCAACGCCACCACTTCATTAATTCCAAGTTCGCATAGCATCTCGAATTCTCCCATACAAAGAGGTTGTCGGGTGTGAATTAAACTTGGAGGATAAATGAAGTTTCTTAACTCGAAAACCGCTTCCTTGTGACGACGCCAGTATTTACGGTAATTGATGAAGAGGTCTTCTTCGGTGTTGACGCCGGTTGACAAATGCACAAGTCTAACCGGCTACACATAACAAATAGATACATTGAAATACCTTTTACGCATCTTGGGAACGGAAATCTAGTAAAGGCCCAGTTATATTACTGTGCACTCGGTCCTAGCTTAGTTTAGATGCCTGTTGGCACTTAGTCCAGGATGCACCACGTGGAGGACAAACAATCAGGAATATCACCATCATTGGAAATTGAAACTTTGTAAGCATTGACTCAAATCCCAAAATGGTCAACAAAGTTGGAAAACGTACCAGCCCTAAAATAGGTTAATGATGCGGAAGAATTTGAACTGGCTATTATCACGTCAATCACTGGTACAATGACTCGAAGACTGTTGTAATACGTGGAAAAATGAATTAGATGAGGTTCGTCCTCACAAACTTTGCGTAAGTACACACCAAACGTAGGCAAAACTTTGGAAAATCCTCCAACTAAAATTTAATTTAACATTGTTGGTATACCGATATAAGTGATAAAAAATGTTAACATAAAAATATGAATTCATTAAGTTTAGTTAAATTTACTTTAATTCCTTCCGTTCTAAAAAAAACATCAAGTAACAATTTACACACTTGTGTACATTTTCTTGCAGTTTCCCTAGTAGATATATATATATATATATATATATATATATATATATACGAAAGTATAGTTGCTTTAAGTTCCATCTTTTCATCAACACGGACTTCAAAGCGACTGGAAAAAAATTCTCGCAACTCCAATTAATCATATGTTCGGATATCAATTTTAATTAACAACTGCTATGTTCAGTGTAGTCAAATTTGATTCTATTACAAAAATTGGTGCATAACTTTAACTTAAACTGGAAAAGATAAAGTTTTTGTCTTCACTTCGTTTCACCAGTACAAAAAACTAGCCCAAAACAGTCGCATTTATCATTATACAATAAATAAAGAACGTGATTTATGTACACAAAAAACTGGTAATTGTATTTATAAAGTTTTTAAAAACGTACCCAAAGCAGACACACCATTTACATTTGAGGAAAATGTGTACCACAATTGATGAATAATTTCCATATCATGATCTACATATATATATATATATATATATATATATATATATATATATATATATATATATATATATATTGGCCCTTGAGCAAATGGGATAACTCTGACAAATCAGTCGACCTCGCAAATCTTTGCGAACAGTGATGCTGCCACAAAAATGCCATTTACCAGCCAAGAAACTTGATTACTATTTTACGTTTGTTACGTTTATCAACTCATTAAAGTTGATCGTTTTAATATGCCGCACAAATATAGAAATAATGAAGAGGTGATTATGCCACCAACCATAATGAATGAATGCTCCTCAAAAAAAACATTTTTCAGTAATACGCTCAATCCCCTTATCCAAAAAATCAATATTAATTCTCTACAATTGTTAAACATATAAACATTTCTGCGATTTAAAAATAGTAAATATTTTATAAACTTAAAAATAATGAAGTTACCTTGTTACATATTAAAATGTTTAGAAACTTAATAGTATTACAGGTTCAAAGAAAACATTTTTAACACTACCTTCCCTCTAACGCTCACAAAACAATTTTGCTAAACGTTACCACTAATAAAGCATCTTAACTGATATCATAATGATCAACAACAGTAATAATAATAATTATTATTATTATTCATTGGGGATAAACACCCGCCTGAGTGATGAAATCGACTCCTACTTAGCGCGTCCACAGGTAGCGGATAGTGGAACGACCTTTAGCAATAAAGGTTAGCTGTGAACAAGGCTGTGCCAAATAAACAGCCGTGGACCAAACAGATACCCAAGCGTTAAGCTTGCTGACGCGTTGACAAGAAGGCGACAACGGTTATCGGTGTCACCCTGAGTATTACCACCAAGCAGCCCCATTTAGGGACAGCACTGCTTGCTCCACTCGGAGAGGGGCCTAGAAAAGGTGGTTTAAAAATTGCTCGTCTTCTCACCAGGATGACTGGCCGTGGCTAACCGATCTATATACTCGCGGTTGAAACTCTTATAAAAATCAATTAAATGCCGTGGTCAACATGGCAGATACTGATGACCAAATTCAAAATAATTATTATTATTATTATTATTAAAAAAACATACTCCATTTGATGCTGAGCTGTTAAAACAGCTTCCAAAAATTGACTTCCACACCAAACTTCCGCCAAACTATCATCCAATCTGGTAATTATGTCCAACAATTTAACTGCCCCAATCAATAAATTGCCTAATTTTAAATTGTAAACCACATTTAAAAAACATACCATTCGTCGAACTGTTCAAAATAAACAACAAATTTTCAAAAAAAATTGGTTGAAAACGTATTTCATCTATCCACGGTAATCTGTATTCGTCAGAAGCAAGTACAGTTTGTATTAAACGACAAACTTCAGTAAGAACTGGAGCATCTCTCGAATACATCAATGAAGTGATGCACGATCTAAAGATAAGTTTTTAAAAACAAAACTTACATAAATTTGTCACATTCAATCATCTTTTTGCAAACTGACGGGGAGTAAGCCATATTAGCCAAAATTCCAACTAAAATTTCCTACAATTTAAGATATACTTAACTGCAACCTTACTAATAATCGGGGATTGAGGGGTTCGGCTAAGATACCGTTAAACACAGATACAAGCTCAAATTCTTCTAAATATTTCGTCACATCTCGATTGACAGTTAAATCCCAAAGACAACAAAGTTCATCTTCTAATTCAGTATTCAAATCGATCATCTTAGTTTCCATAAACTCGGCATCCTTAACGTACGCCAACAACTTCATGAGAAGAGAAAATAACCATCTTTGACTATATGATGTATCGCCAATTTTATCCACATTTTCCAAAGTGCCGCAACATTCAGGAGGAGGAGAAGGATTTCGAGTAGACATACTTCTACAAAATTAAAATATTAATTTTTTAATAGCAAATAATTATCAATACTTATTAAAATAAATTAGTAACCATTTTGTTAGCAATCACTAAAGCACCGTTCAGTTGTCTATATCTTACCAAAAACTAATCAATTAGTAATACAAAAATCAAAAAAAATTCTTATTTAAAGTATATACACACCTTGGTACAATACCAATAATTATTATCTTAAAAATTTTAATAAGTACTACATCTTAATTATAGACTTAGACTAATATGTGTCATAGACTGAGCGCACATCATATTTAAGTTTTCGTCCTAATAAATGCATGTAAAATAACCAAAAATGCCAAGATACCCAATCGGAAGTTACCGTTTAAAAAATCATTAATGTAAATTTTATAAATTTATTAGTATTAAACATTATAAAATAATTGTTGATCTCCGTTTTGCACTACTACGTTCGCCATTAATTTTCATCTATTTAAAAGGTTCAATAATATTCCTTACACTGCACTCGTTTTTACATGTCTTTCTCCCATCAGATCCGCGATCCCACAAAATTCAATACCAGGTTACTTATGATTCATAATATATACCAATAACTTGCCAACTTTTAGTTAGTCTAGTATCCTGCTCTACACAGATTATATTAAGATGCGAGTTACTCTAAACTTTTGCAGCTAGACATCAGTTTTATATATATATATATATATATATATATAACCAATCTAAAAATAATGCTCTTCTAACATATAAAAGTAAATGCAAGTATATCACCTGTAGGATACCATCAAGTATCTATAATGCTCCAACCCAGGGAATTTATTTTCGCCACTACAAGCTTCTCATTTACCGAATCAATTAGACGTAGAAGTAATTTTAACCCTCCTCTTCAGTACTCCTCTTCATACTAAAGCAGCCCAAACCTGATTTAAGTTCTCAAAATGTTTTAAGCCTAATTTAGCAAAACGTCCAATAACTGCGTCCGATTCCTTTATCAACTTTGAATGCGCACTATTTATCTAATACATACCTAAAACTGTTTCAAATCAATTAAAATTTCCATTCAGACCTCATTAAATTCTAAATAAAATATGGTGACCTACCACCTTTATAAAAGTTCGAAACGTAAAAATATATTAAAAATCGATAACAAACTTGAGCCAAAATATATTCTGTGTAAGGTTAAATTTTTAATTATATTTAAATATTTTTTAATAAATAATTAATAATATTTTTTAATATTTTTATTAAATAATTTTAACTTAATAAACGTTTATATTTTTATTAACTTAAATATTTACTCCTTGAATAAATTCAGGTTTCAGGTTTTTTCACGAGTTATGTAGAAGAAAACTTTTTTTGATACTCGGTTCAATGTTATCAAACATCAAAAATAATTTTAAAAAATTTAAAAAATAATTAATTAAATAAATAAACAAAATTATCAATGTAATACTTATCATAGGCCGATTTGAGTGAACCTAAGGACGATAATGATACAACCTGAGTTGGTAAATTATTCCACGCAGAGATGATCCCATATTAAAAATAATTTAAAAATAAACGGAATTTGACTTTAGGTTTATTTAACTTAAAGGGGTGTCCTCGATGAGAATCATTTGCAAGGACGAAGGGCTGATCTGTATGTTCTGATTTTAAAAGTTTGTAGACTAGGATGAAATTGACCCGAGACTTTAGTAAATCTTCTTTCTACCTTGTCGGGAAGTTCAATGTCAGTCTTTCAAAAAGGAGACGTAATTTGAATACGATATTAAAGATGGGGTTTGATGTATAGCTGGTAGAGTAGACGCGCGCAACTAACAGAAATGTTTTCTAGGTTACGCTTGAAGAGCATTTAGATTAGAAGCATGTGAGGGTAGCTTTACAATATTGTGATAATTAAGGAAGGAATTAAAGGTAACTCTTAGATTTTTGACCAAGTTTACGCAAAAATGGATTATAAACTTGGAAATCTAAACATGATGTCTGAAGGTTTTCCAAGAGAGAAATGTTTACACTCAGAAAAGCTTAGTGGGAGCGTGTTATCTAGGAACCAATTATATATGCTATTAATATCACCTGGAAGTTGCTTATGGTTGAAACTCCAGATTTGACATCATCAGCATAAAGCAAAACGTCAGATTGAACAACAGAGGCAAGTCATTGATGTAGATAATAAATAGTAGGGGACCTAGTGCAAATCCTTGAGAGATACCTGGGGTTATATTTCTGGTAGGAGAGGTAACGTCGCCTAATATAACGCTAAATTGAAAATTTGAGAGCAAGACTTAACTCGAATGACTTTAACTTACCCAGTAATGAGGCATGGGGTACTTTGTCAAATGCTTTACACAAATCAAAGTGGATGACATCGATTGAGGGAAAGTACTCCAGCATCCGGGTAAGACTACTAGTAAAATCTATTAGATTGGAGAGGCAAAATATCTTTGGCATAAACCCATACTGACCCGGTTTTATAAGGTTATTATTAACAATAAAATTGACTAAATAAAACTTAACAATTTTCTCCATAATTTTACAATGATGGGTCTGTAGCTTTCTGCTTTAAACCTGCAACCGGATTTGTAAATCTGCCGAATTTCCAGATTGCAGGTACCTTACCTTGGTTTAGAAAAAGGTTAAATATATGTGCCAGGACAGATACAAGTACTAACGCACATTCTTTATAGATTTTTATAGATTTTTTATAAATTATCCAGCCCTCGGGAAGAAAGGTGATCACGGACTAACTCGGAGATTATTAGGGGAAATCCGGAAAGGACAGAGGGTTTAAGAGAAAAACCTCTAAAAAATCTGCACTGAAGACAGATTGGAAGTATTTACCAAAAATATTGCAAACCTCAGGCATGAAAAGAGGTAAGCCGTAATTGTCATTAAGTTGGAGAAAGGAAATCCACGCTTATTCTTAATGAATTTAAATTGTAGACTCTTATCTTTTCTAACTTTAATTAAAAGATTATAAAGTTTTTAATTTTTGAGTAGGTTGAAACCATGTACATGTTTATTCCGTAATTCTAGATAACTATAGTAAAAACAGGGAAAGCCGGTAAAATTTCACTTATGAAAAACGCGATTACGGAGCTTAGTGAGTTAAATAATACGCCGTGAAATTTCGGACTTGGAACGGAAAGGGACGCAGAAAGGAGATGAAGCATTCTACACCGGCCTTAAGAATGTTTGAGATGTAGTCATAAAAGCAGTTGACATCATCTGTGGAGGTAAAAACCCACATGATATCTTTAAGGTAATCCCTTAATCCTACAAAATTGGCGTTACGAAAATCAAGGATGGACACGGACTTGAGCTTGGCGACAGTAGATGATGTAAGGAGGTAAACTTTGTAAGTCAAAAGAAAGAGATCATATTCCTAAAGGCGAAAGATAATTAACAATGTTTATTAGATGAAAATCAAATTGGGGAAGGATGAGTTGCCCACCTTGTGTCTAGTTGTACCAAGCACATGTTGGGTGAGTGTATTTTTAATGCTAAAATATAGAAAACTAGCGTCAAAGGCCTTAGTAAAGCAATGTAAAAAATACAAATTAATAGAGGGGGTATTAAAATCCCTCAAGAGTATATAATATTTATAGGTGAAAAGTAGATGGAATAAAGTTCAGTTAAATGCCTTGGTAAGAGAAGGAGAGCGATAAAGGATAGAAAATAGGGCATGATCTCTTGAGGAAAGTGTTTAAAATTAAAAAAAAAATTTAAATTAATTTGTTGTCTCTTAATGTTTTTCTGTAAAAATAATGATAAGTACTTAATAACTGATTTATATTTACTTAGAAATATTTATTTTAAAATGCCAAATTGACCAAAATAAAATATTTTAAAAATAACACCCATACTGACTGATAATAAATGTACTTGATTATTAATCATAATCACAAATGTCCTGAAATGAGAACATTAATAAATATACTTATACATAATGTATAAAACATTTAATATACCTAATATACATTATTGTAAATTATATGATCATAAAAAGTTTGATTATTATTAACTAAAAAATATAACATGATCATCATTAATAGGATTAGTCATATAATTAAAAAAATTAATTTGAGAATGCAAAATGCAAGATAATTTATGACTATCAATTCTATACAATAATTATTTTATTCGTTGTAAGTAAATTAGTTTTAATAATTAACTAGTAGTATACAATTTGCATTGTGTCATCTTGTAAGTAAATCTTGTAAATTTGATCAAACATTTAGAAAGCTTTCTATACTCAACTTATAATTAAAAATTGTGGTTACACACTCACAAAAAGTTTCTTTTTTTGCTACGTTTTTCGCTGGTTGCTTTTATTATCTACTTTTATGTTACACTGTTGTTTTAAGCATAAATTGTAAAAAAAATCAAACAAAGCAATTTATTTTAAAATTATCGTGTATATTTAATTTTCTGTTTGCATTGAAATTGACACATTTTTACACAAAATGTTTGAAAAACACTATTTTTACAATAAAACCAGAAATATAAATACATTTTAAGGTAAAAAGAATAATTATAATATAAATTATATTTTAATGATTTATTAATTATTAATTAATAAAACGATTATTTGTCGTAAATTTAATAAAAATGTTTAGTTTATATATATTTTAAATAGCGACGTTTTGTACATGTTACAGGTTGATACACGAGTTATGAGGGAACAAAGCTCCTTTTCATTCTTGGCTCTGTTTATCAATGATATCAGGAATAAAAATAAAATAAAAATAAATAATAAAATTGAATTAAAAAGGAAAAGGAGCCTAATTACTTAAAATTGGAAAACATATGACTGAATGCTTGAACTGACGATGCAGAGAATCTCTGGCAGGTAGGCTATTCCAAGGAGTAACGGTTCTGTTGAAAAAGTGGTGACTCCTTTGTTACGAAAAAGTCCTAGGTTTGGTTATTTTAAAATTATGACCTCTTAGAGAGTTCTGGGTTAAGGTAAAGAAGGGAGAAGTAGAACCGGAATTAATTAGCTGATAGGTTAAAATACTGTCACCCCGGAGTCGTCTTTCGCTTAGAGGGAACAATTTTAAGGATTTCAGTCTATTGATAGGATCGGTTATGGAAAACACGGGGCAGTTTAGTAACTGCCTTCTGAACTTTATCTAGTCTTTGAATGTTTGATTTTAAGATTAGAGCCATAACTTGAGTACAGTATTCCAAATGTGGTCTCAAGTACAACATGTAAACCAGATGTAGACAGACATTTCGGTGATGTATTACCTAGGCTTGTTTTTGGAATACTTAATTAGCCTGAAGGAAATTTGAGTTGCTTTGGTATGGTGCTCTGTGAAGTTGAGGGACAAGTCAAATAAAACACATAAGTCTTTAATTGAAGTCATGGATTCAATAGGCTAAATATTGGGAAGAGGTAGGAAGTAGATGTTACCTGATGACTGTCCCAAGATGATACGTTTACATTTAAACATATTAAGCGGCAGCTGATTGGCCACTAATCAGTTAAAAATGCTACATCCTGCAGTAGTTCAGGGTTGTACCCAAGATCATGACATCGTCCGCGTAGAACAAAATGTTTGAGTTCGAAACTGCACCCTGACTTGTCGATGGGTCAACCTTCCATATATAGAGTATTCGGCTAGATGCAATTGATAGATTAAAAATATGGGTCCTTTTAGTTTTTCTCAGTGTATTTGAGATACATTGAAAACCGAATATTAAAAGGTACCTTTTCCACTCATCTCTTATTCTTACTCCTTCCAAACCTTTTCCATCTCGCAATTTTTTAAATTATTATTATTATTTATTATTTTAAATAACATTTAAAAATTAATTTTTATTTTGGTTTTTCATGTTTATATATATATATATGCTGGGGTGGTCTAACGGTACAACACTTGATTTGAACTTGGGTGGGCATAGGTTCAAATCCCACCACCGGCACCAAATGCGAGTCCACGTTCGGCTTTGCTAAAATGTCCCCACTGCTGGAAGCTGTTTCCTGTGAAACATTTAAAGTAGTAAACACAAAATAAAAAATAAAAGTATATTTATGGAAAAAAATAATAATAAAACATTTTAAAATAGGCAGGTTCTAAAATAAACAGAATAAAAGGAGAAACTTCTAGTAGGTGTGATTATGAAATTAGGACAGCCAATAGAAAATAAGGATATTATTTGTCTACTAACTGTAGGTGTTAAAACGAATAAAACCTAATTATTAAAAATTTATTAAATCATCATCAAGATATTATTGACATAGTGGTAAGACATAAATTTCCTCCTTTGTAGACTATTATTACAACAACTATTACTACTATTCTTATTCGTATTAATATTATTATTACCATTATTATTATTAATAATAATAATAATATTATTTCACTATTATTATTATTATTATTATTATTATTATTATTATTATTATTATTATTATTATTATTATTATTATTATAATAAATTGGGACAAGGAATCATTATTCATGAATTATGTTGGTTTTAGTTACAACTAAACCTGCATTTTAGTATCATATTGGGATTTCTAGTTGATTGATGCTTACTATTCCTGAAATTAGGGAGGTAGATGTAATGTCATTAAAAATTATAAAATTTTATGATTATGATTTCGACCAATAGTTTCAGTGTGAATGTGTCCATTTTCAATAGGCATGTCGATGACATTACACCAGTTTTTTATTGTCTACTGACAGTAAAAAAGTAGTTAGTAAATTGAAAATTATTATTATTATTATTATTATTATTATTATTATTATTATTATTATTATTATTATTATTATTATTATTATTATTATTATTATTATTATTATTATTATTATTATTATTATTATTATTATTATTATTATTATTATTATTATTATTATTATTATTATTATTATTATTATTATTATTATTATTATTATTATTATTATTATTATTATTATTATTATTATTATTATTATTATTATTATTATTATTATTATTATTATTATTATTATTATTATTATTATTATTATTATTATTATTATTATTATTATTATTATTATTATTATTATTATTATTATTATTATTATTATTATTATTATTATTATTATTATTATTATTATTATTATTATTATTATTATTATTATTATTATTATTATTATTATTATTATTATTATTATTATTATTATTATTATTATTATTATTATTATTATTATTATTATTATTATTATTATTATTATTATTATTATTATTATTATTATTATTATTATTATTATTATTATTATTATTATTATTATTATTATTATTATTATTATTATTATTATTATTATTATTATTATTATTATTATTATTATTATTATTATTATTATTATTATTATTATTATTATTATTATTATTATTATTATTATTATTATTATTATTATTATTATTATTATTATTATTATTATTATTATTATTATTATTATTATTATTATTATTATTATTATTATTATTATTATTATTATTATTATTATTATTATTATTATTATTATTATTATTATTATTATTATTATTATTATTATTATTATTATTATTATTATTATTATTATTATTATTATTATTATTATTATTATTATTATTATTATTATTATTATTATTATTATTATTATTATTATTATTATTATTATTATTATTATTATTATTATTATTATTATTATTATTATTATTATTATTATTATTATTATTATTATTATTATTATTATTATTATTATTATTGCTCCATTGATTATTATTATTATTATTATTATTATTATTATTATTATTATTATTATTATTATTATTATTATTATTATTATTATTATTATTATTATTATTATTATTATTATTATTATTATTATTATTATTATTATTATTATTATTATTATTATTATTATTATTATTATTATTATTATTATTATTATTATTATTATTATTATTATTATTATTATTATTATTATTATTATTATTATTATTATTATTATTATTATTATTATTATTATTATTATTATTATTATTATTATTATTATTATTATTATTATTATTATTATTATTATTATTATTATTATTATTATTATTATTATTATTATTATTATTATTATTATTATTATTATTATTATTATTATTATTATTATTATTATTATTATTATTATTATTATTATTATTATTATTATTATTATTATTATTATTATTATTATTATTATTATTATTATTATTATTATTATTATTATAAGCATTAGTATAATAAATTAGGACAAGGAATCATATTTCATGAATTATGTTGGTTTGAAGTTACAACTAAACCTGCATTTTAGTATCATATTGGGATTTCTAGTTGATTGATGCTTACTATTCCTGAAATAAGAGGAGGTAGATGTAATGTCATTAAAAATTATAAAATTTTATGATTATGATTTCGACCAATAGTTTCAATATGAATGTGTCCATTTTCAATAGGCATGTCGATGACATTACACCAGTTTTTTATTGTCTACTGACAGTAAAAAAGTAGTTAGTAAATTGAAATAAAATTGTAATTTTATTTATTTATTACAGTTGTTTAATTATTAATTGTAGATATTTTGAAGATTATTACAGTAGCACTAAAATGTTTTGTTGGATGTAAATATTTATCTTATAGAAACATTATTAGTTAAATTAAAACATTATTTAAAGTACTGGGTTCCCTTTACAATTCCAAATAAAAATATGAGATGTAAACTGTGATATGAATTCATTTCGTATATTCTCGTCAGTCACAAACAACATTTTAGTATATATATAGATAAAAGTGGGTACATATATTGAAATTAGTGCAACTCACAAACATACACACAATCATTACGACCAAGCTAAGTTCAGGGTGTAGTGACGAACTGTTTTTGTGCACACAAAGCAGGTTTCAATGTGTGAATATAAACAGATTCGAGAATTTTCAACATATTCGAAGCTGGTGAAGTAATTAGCACTTTAAAACAATTTTTAAAATTGATCTGATGTTTGTTTTGTAGTAGATGCCATAATATCGAGGATGTGCATGAGTGTTTACTTCCGTTTGACCTATTATTGATCCAGTTTGGAATGTGTTCTTTAGTCCGATTAGCTAAGCGACGCATTGTCTGACCAATGTACTCGTCACCGCGGTAGATGATAAAACCAACCAAGGTAAAACGTTGCGAAAAAAGGAACCAATAAGAGTTAGATAACCTGTTGTGAGTGTGTAATCACTCGTAAGTTGGGGATGGAAAAGTTTCAAAAAAAGTGTGACCAAATTTGCACGATGATGCAATACAAATCGTATAGTGCTATGTAAATATTGATTTTTCCACCTTATATACATTTTCAAGGTCAAACAATCCCCTTTTGATAGAAGGATGCACCAACTTGACTCACACTCACTCACGGAGGTTGACCAATAGGATTTTTCAAAATTCTTTTTCTTGTGGTTGGTTTTATCATCTACCGTCACCGCAACTGCAAGTGAACTGATCAATGCAATATAAGGCTGAAAATTTTGAAAAATATTATTACAATTGTGCCGGCTGGTGTAGCGGTACAGCGCTCGAATTCGGACCTCGGTTGGCATGGGTTCGAATCCCATTACCGGCACTAAAATGCAGGCCCACGTTCGGCTTCGTTAAAACATCCACTGCTGAAAGATGTTTTTCGTAAAACGTTCAAAGTAGCAAACATAAAATAATAATTATTAACTAAGATAAGGAATTGTTTTTATGAATTATATTGGTTTTTAATTCGGTGCAATCTTCGTATAGTACAACTTTACTATTTTCAACACAATATTCTTATTATTTATATTTAAAAGAGTTTTATATTTAGCTTTTGTTAATAATACTTGTAAATTCCTATTCATTATTAAATCGTAATGAAAATTGCCATATATTTAAATCTATTTTTTGATTCAAACATACACCCTTTTTTAATAATTATAAAAATCGTTGTTATTTTGTACTTTAAGCTCACAAAATCAAACCTTATTTTATGGTGAAATAAAATAACTTTGTTACCAAAACTTCCTTGACTCATTGTATGTGCATTGCAATAGAACTACTATAAAATGGGATGCAAATCAATAAATCAATGGAGAGAATAGCTTACACTTTATATATACAATGTTTTGTTAACACAGTGAGTTGATGTCACAAAACTACGATCAATAAGTGTATTACTAATGTTATATGGTTCAATACAAAGAGCATGGTATTTTGACTATAGTGACTTCATCTCAGATGAAAATAAAGGTCGTTTATCTAAACCTAAAATACAAAAGCACTGACATCATGAAACTGCTATAAGAATTGAAATATTTGGTCATTTTTGTTTCAGATATTAGTTTATACAAGTTATTTAGACAATAGGAATAAGGACATTCCATCTCACCGTATGGTTAAAACGTCTTTTATGTTATTATTATCAGTATTATTATATCAGTATGTGTTCAATACACTTCGATGTTCAACCCAACATTTATATTATTCGGATATAAAAACTTGTGATTTTTTTCAGTTCACAACACGGAAGTTACATACCGGCTCGAATGACTACATTCAGATAGCACAATGAGAGAATAGAAAAATTTTAAAAGTGGATTATGATCAATGAGTAATATATTGGAAAAATATACACTTGTATTACTGATTATCTGTACTAATTGTTCTTAAAACATTTAAAAAATTTTTTATTTCTATTTAATGGTATACGAATGTAGTCATTCTAGGGCAGTATGTAACTTCCAGGTTGTGTGAATGGAAAAAACATTACATTAAGTATTTAGGTAACCATGCTTTAACAAATAACTGTAAACTTGAGTTTTACATCTACTTGAAAAAAGTAAGTTTAACATGATTCATAAGAGTATTTGACCAAAATACTGTTTATGAGCTGTACATGTAAATGATGATAAAACCAACCAAGGGAAAAATAATTAAAAAAAATCCTATTGGTCAACCTCCATGAGTGAGTGTGAGTCACATCGGTGCAAAAAAAAATTGTTTGACCTTGAAAATGTATATAAGGTGGAAAAATCAATATTTCCATAGCACACTTTTCGAGACTTTTCCAAAATCAAGAGGCCTGAGTAATGGTATTGACGGCTAACCACATAACGGGTATTATATATGATTTTCACCTCATGTGATGATGTACAAATAACATCATAGTCCAGTTTAATGGTACTGTTATTATATTGTACCGTAAAATGGGTGGTTTATAAAAAAACAATTCCTTATTACAGAGATAGTAAACATCAAAGTCTCAATATGATTCTCACTAGAATGCAGGTTTAATTAAATGATCTTTAGTACATTGTAACAAAGACCAACATAATTCATGAAATATGATCCCCTGTCCCAGTTTATTATAAACATTAGTAATCCAGATACTTCAATAATATTGTCCTCACAAATGAAAAATGGATAACACCTACTTCAATGATAATTTAACATTTATACACAATTGTTTTACTGTCGATATTTTAACACTGGAAATATGCCGTTTTTTTTATTAATTACCGTTTTCAGTTGCTACTGTAATCTGTAAATTTTGCACTTTACTGTCTATTGATACTGTCTCTCGTGTAGCTATGTCGACAATATTTATTTATCTGTAGATTGCTAATATTTTTGATAGTACCTACATGGAATAGTTGCCAAAGTAAATGCCAACTTTCTCATTGCACTTTTGTGTGATAACTATTCAGACAACGATGGAGTCATTTATTTAAATAAACAAAATTTTATTTTGTTTAACTACTCTTATTAGTAATGTGAAACCGACTTTCATCAAGTAGACTTAAAATTCCAATTTACAGTTCTTTGATAAAGCATAATTATCTAAATGGTTAATCAGAGTTACAAACTGTCTAAATCGAATGCATCAAAAACTATTTGTACATAAATGGAATACTAACGCCTATGCTGTCTTTGAACAATATATTTTCAAGTACTTTTAATAAATACTGCTTTTCATACAATATTTTTATTAGTTTAATATTAATAATCCGATAGCAAATGTTTGTTAAACAAACTTTGTGAAAACTGAATGCATCAAAAATTATTTTGACAATACTTTAATAACAACAGCCATTCAGTGTAGATGATAAAACCAACCAAGGAAAAATGTTTTAAAAGAAGGAGCCAATAAGAGTCAGATAACCTTTTGTGTGAGTGTGTGATTATTCAGCTGCTATATATCAAGTACTTTTCTAAAGCTGGAAAATGCTTGATAAATTGTGAAATATTTTAAAGCAATGTGATGGGTTCATTTGAAGGTCACCTCTGATTGGTTGATCATGTTTGATCGTTTTATTGGTTTTGCAATGTTTTCATTTTATATATAACTTTGAATTTTTGTGCTTTGCGTCGTTTTTTATTGTGTTTGTACCAGCAAACCGAGGTTGACGAATGCCCTGAACGATCTTTGGAGTCAAGTGTTTTTATTAATCACAAAATTTGAAGAAGATAGTCATTCTGAAAACACGTGCCAATGACCCTTTCCATCCTCACCAATTCGTTCACTTTAAGTGCTCAAGATGTCAAATGCAACCATCAAAAAGTACTGGTGAACGTGTAACGAAGTAAGTTAAATTGCTTGTATAGTTTATATTTTGTTTATTTTTTTGCTTAGGTCGAAAGATTTAGGGTGTCCAGCCAAATTTAAGGTAAGGTTTATGAAGAAGGCTGACAAGTATTTATTTCGGCTTCGTCATCTTGTTGCACAATCATCCGCTTTCGAAGGAAGAAGCTTCAATTGTTTCCAAAACGGCGTCGGCTTAATTTCTTCGGAACAAGAGAAGGTGAATGAAATCTTGGCCCACTACTCAGTTACTGATATACAAAGGTACATAAAAACGAATTTAACAAAGAGTGCACGGCCAACGATGTGTACAACATGCGATCAAGATTTGGTGAAAGTAGGATTAGATTTATTATAATTTGCAGGAGTTCCTTCTTTACCAGACATTTTAGATCAGATAGGCGAGGAAGGCCTCAGTAACTTATGAACGAGACAACTATTCCGTCATAAGTTTTTGCCATTATCAACAGAAAGAATATTACCAGGCCTTCCCTGAAAATATTTGCTTCGATGCTACATACAACACAAAAAAGATAAGTGAGTTGTTTTTTAATTTACCTTTTTTAGTTATTTATTAGTTGCATTGGTTGTCACTGACTCCAATGGGAAATCCATACCAGTAATGCATTCACTTATTAAGGATGAAAAAGCCTTAACATATATCCATGTGTTGCGCATTTTCAAGAACTTATGTGGTGACACAAACAGGACGCTATCCTTCACAGTTGACTGCGCATCAGTCCTTCGCAGCGCACTGAAACAAACCTTTCCCTAGCTGCGCTGTGAATTTATGCCAATTCCAGCAGGAAAGTATGTTATTTAAAAAAATATTTCATGACGTAGTTGAATCCTAATGTCCGATCGCGTTTTTCGCGAGTTAGCCATGTGTCATTCAAAAGAAAATTTGAAAATCTGGTTAGTGAATTAAGGAGGAACTATCCCATTGCAGTTTTGTGTGATAACTATTCAGACAACGATGGAGTCATTTATTTAAATAAACAAAATTTCAAATGGATAACATTTAAAAATTTGTGGGTTCCTGCCTTTAAATCTACAATGAATGTTATATTCCAATTAACAGTTCTTTGGAAAATGCCCACATTATCTAAATGGTTATTCAGAGTTACGAACTGCATCTAAATCGAAAGTGCATAAGGTACTATTTGGGATACATGAATGGCAAACTGGACGAATTATGGCGTCTTTGAACAATTATTTTCACAGAAGGATTTGGAAATTACTGTCAATTTGCAGCTTTTGAAAGTTATTAGTTTATAATTTTTCATTACTTTTGCAAATCTTTAAGATTTGATAATATGGTTCACGACAGCAATATTTTGCAATGAGAAAAAGAAGATGGTTTTATAATTTTTCTAATATCTATTAACTCACAGTTACAGATGGACTCCATTATATAGAAAATCAGGACTACTGTCGCATGGTTTCTACAGAAGAAGTCCATCTGTAACTGAGTTAATAGATCTAGAAAAAATTATAAAACCATAACATTACCGCATTGCAAAATATTGCTTTTGAGACATTCTATCAAATGCTCACAGGGGAGGACAGGGTTTTGAAAAAGGAACAGGTGCATGTTCCATAAACCCTGTCAACCAAATCTTCATTATAATGATTTTCGAAGTAAACACGTCCGAATTCAACTCTTCTTGATTGACTATTCGGATGTCGTCTCCATTCTTCTTTTCTCATCATAATGACGTACGACCGTCAAAGCAGCATATGACGTCAATCTTAAAAATTTGCAAATGTAATGAAAACTTACCTTTTTAGGACACTTTCAAAAGCTGCAAATTGACCGTAATTTCCAAATCCTTCTGTGGAAAAATGAAAGCGCCATAATTCGTCCAGTTTGCCCTTCATGTAATCCCAAATGTACCTTATGCACTTTGCAAAAGATGCATTTCGTGGTAAATAAGTTTTTTAATGCCTGTGGGCATTTTCCACACGGTTGTTAGTGCGATTACCAACATTCATTGTAGATTTAAAGGCAGGAACCCACAAATTTTTTAAATGTATCCATTTGCATATTACTCGTGAATATGCAGCGGGATAGTTCCTCCTTAATTCACTAACCAGATTTTCAAATTTTCTTTTGGAATGACACATGGCTAACTCGCGAAAACGCGATCGGACATTAGGATTCAACTACGTCATGAAATATTTTTTTAAATAACATACTTTCCTGCTGGAATTGGCATAAATTCACAGCGCAGCTAGGAAAGGTTTGTTTCAGTGCGCTGCGAAGGACTGATGCGCAGTCAACTGTGAAGGATAGCGTCCTGTTTGTGTCACCCATAAGTTCTTGAAAATGCCTTAACACATGGATATATGTTAAGGCTTTTTCATCCTTAATAAGTGAATGCATTACTGGTATGGATTTCCCATTGGAGTCAGTGACAACCAATGCAACTAATAAATAACTAAAAAAGGTAAATTAAAAAAACAACTCACTTATCTTTGTTTGTGTTGTATGTAGCATCGAAGCAAATATTTTCAGGGAAGGCCTGGTAATATTCTTTCTGTTGATAATGGCAAAAACTTATGACGGAATAGTTGTCTCTATTCCGTTCATAAGTTACCAGGCCTTCCTCGCCTATCTGATCTAAAATGTCTGGTAAAGAAGGAACTCCTGCAAATTATAATAAATCTAATCCTACTTTCACCAAATCTTGATCGCATGTTGTACACATCGTTGGCCGTGCACTCTTTGTTAAATTCGTTTTTTATGTACCTTTGTATATCAGTAACTGAGTAGTGGGCCAAGATTTCATTCACCTTCTCTTGTTCCGAAGAATTAAGCCGACGCCGTTTTGGAAACAACGAAGCTTCTTCCTTCGAAAGCGGATGATTGTGCACAAGATGACGAAGCCGAAATAAATACTTGTCAGCCTTCTTCATAAACCTTACCTTAAATTCGGCTGAAGTAGGTGTTATCCATTTTTTATCTGGGAGAACAATAGTACTGAGGTTTCTAGATTACGGAGTGTGATATTCGTCATCAATGATTACTGATAGTTCAGTGTTGGTCCAAACGTTGAAGGGAAATGACATTTGCCCTTTGAAAATAGTCATTATAAGCTATTAATAGTAAAGAAATAATTTTTTTAAAGTTAAATTGTCATCTAATAAAAAATTTTCGAAAATTGGATGGCATCTACTTTAATAATAATTTTTAATTTAGCATTTATACAATTTTTTTTCCTACTTTGATCCTAGAAATAATGCAATTTTTTATTAATTACCGTTTTCAGTTGCTACTCTAATTTCTAAATTTTGTTTATTGACACTGTCGCGTGTATGACACAATGAAATATAAAAGTTCCTGATCTATGCTACGTTGACGTAATATAAATGCCTACAGATAGCTTACATTTTTGATAGAACCTAATTTCTAAGGTATATGCATACTTTCTTATTGTACTTATGTGTGATAACTATTTAGACGACGGTGGTATCATTTATTTCTTAAAACCAAACTATACGTGAATAGTAGGAATATTGTCAACTATTTCTGTCTAAAGTAAATAACTGATGTCGGTTAAGTAAAGTAATGAAGTATTTTCAATATGACTACTGTGTATAATTGGCAATACTCATAAAAAATGTAGTGTTTTGCTTATTATTTATTTGGTTGTTAATATTAAAAGTCAATAAATGGAACTTAATTTAATCAACCGTAAATTGCAGTTTAAGTATCAGTGGATGTCACTTAAATAAGAACTAAATGAGGGGTGATTACCACAATAATGGTACTTAGCATTCCCCAAATCATATGATGAAATTCATGAGATGATGTAGGATTTTAGCACACAAAATCAGGTGACACATTTACGCCTATTATTAGGTTGGATTGGGATGGTAATACTTTGTTTTAATGCAGATGGACGGACAGACATAAATGATTAAAACCTTGAGGCCTATTAAAAACTGGGACAGTATTGCAGATTTTAAATCTGAAGGTTATTTTTTGTGTATCATGTGCATAATGTATATGCGCTCATTAACTAATAAGACAAGGTAAATGAGGCTGTTTTTACAAATGGTAAACCATGAGCATAACTAAGACAGGAAGTAGGAATTCCTGTATTACTGTTCCATCATAGTAAAAGGTTGATCCAGCGGTTAAAATTGATAAAAGCACAAACGATAATAATATTTATTCATTCACTGCAGGAAGAAGTTATTCATCGTGCTGTGAATAATAGCATGAATATTGTCAACTAATGTTTATAATAAACTGGGACAGGGGATCATATTTCATGAATTATGTTGGTCTTTGTTACAATGTACTAAAGGTCATTTAACTAAACCTGCATTCTAGTGAGAATCATATTGAGACTTTGATGTTTACTAACCCTGTAATAAGGAATTGTTTTTTTATAAACCACCTATTTTACGATACAATATAATAACAGTACCATTCAATCAGACTAAGATATTATTTGTACATCATCACATGAGGTGAAAATCATATAAAATACCCGTTATGTGGTTAGCCGTCAATAACGTTACCCAAGCCTCTTGATTTACCAATAAATAAATAGTTAAGTATTATACCAAAATATATCACCTGCTACAATTGCAACAACATATTGTTAAAAATAATTTTTGTGATAACCATTCACCTAGGCCTATTTCGTTGGCCCGTTAACTGTATCATAATGTCAAAATAAGATGAACAGATTCCTTATTATTAATAAAAACAATATTATAATTATTATTCCGATTGTGATTCTCGGATGAGGTTTTGAGTAATGCTTATAAAGTTTCGATTTCCAATAATGGCGATATTCCTGGCTGTGGTGCGTCCTGAATTAGATACTGAAAGGCATCTAGACTAATAACAGCAGGGACCGAGCGCACAGCAATATAACTAGGCTTCCGCTTTAGTGGGTGGATGCAGGCATACACCCAGGGTACTTAAAAGGTATCTGGAGGTATACGTATACCATATATAGTTCTTGGGCTAAGGGAGATAACTCTGACAAAAAATCAATCGTAAAAGATGCCGTCTATCAGTCAATAAACTTTATCATTCTACTTTTACTACACTTATCAAGCCATCGAACTCGATTGTTTTATCTGCCGCATAAATATGGAGAATAATGAAGATGTGATCACGTCACCAACCAAAATGGAATAATTCTAATTCTAATTATCATCTTCATACTGTTAACCACATTTATAACTAAAGCACTTATCTTTCTAAGACAAAAGTTAAGTTTGAACAAAGTTGATTTTGCACAATACACAGTGGTTACAAATTTAATATCACAATAAACACGAACATGAACTGTAATTTGGTTTCTATACATGTTGGTATAATTTATTCTTTGTGAAATAGAACTGTTTTTCAAAACAATAATATTATTGTTCATGTTGTGCTAACGACAAAACATAGATTTCTAATAATCTTAGTACTTGTTACTACTTATAAACCTATTTAAGGGTAGTTTTAGATTTTTCTACTCAACACATATAAACATTTGGCTACAATTTCAGCCACAACACTACACAGTCTTCATGATATTTTAAAAAAAATCAACCTGTAATCTTTTTCCAATTATTTTCATGTTCAACCAAATCCCGCAAAAAGTTGAAAAATGAAACCAATCTAAAACTACATTACATTTGCAACCAAAAACCCTCCATTAGAAGCGATTAACCAAATAATAAACTGTTCTGTTTAAACATACCTAAAATTGCGGTTTTTCAAAAGAACACAAGCCGGATATATGTATAAATAACGTTTCATTTTATGCAAACGTAATGTAGTATTAATTAACCTATTACTATTAACGTCGATGCTTTTTGATAACCATTTTGGTTGGCCAATTTTTTTACAGGCCGTCTTAAACATGCAGTCTGCAACAAACTAACAGTCAATGAAATTGCTTCCTCTTTAACACACCAATAACGATAATTTGAAAACTTGGAGAATACAATGATTATAATGTTATAAAAATGTGACCAATTACATTTTATACAGAGGTGAAAACTTTAACCAAAATGGAAATGGAGTTTTATACAAACAAAAAAAGGGATCAAATTATTTTCACTTCGGGAATGTCACATATTTAAAAGCCACAAACAAAAAGAATATTGCGTTTGAATACACAAATGACAAACACAATCGTCCCATATTAATGACTGCCATCTCATTCGACGTCCATTGGGGAAACATTGTTGTTATCACGGATGGAAATGGAAAATCGATACAAGTGATGCATTCTCTAATCAAGAATGAAAAGTGTTCAACATACGCTAGTGTGTTGAACCATTGTAAACAATTGATGGGAGATACGTATAGGATGGAATCATTTACTGTTGATTGTGCCCTGGCTTTTCATTTGGCACTGGGAAAAACATTCCCTCACTGTGGTATCAATTTATGCACATTTCACGTAATGCGGGCTTTCAACAAAAAGGTAACACTTTTGTTTATGTGCAACTATAGAATAGTTCAGATCCAAAGAACAACGATTATTGTTCCGATCAATATAAGTTGTGAAAATTGTTATATAAATTTCAGATATCACGAACGTGTTTCACAAATGAGGTTGTTATATCCTGACATGTGAACAAGAATTGGTTACCCACTAGGCGTATGTGGATTAGGGCATTCAAAAGTCACATTGATTTCGGAAATTATACAAATAATAGAGAGGAAAACGCTCATAGACATTTGAAAAAAGAATTACTTCGCAATGCTAGTTTTACGAAATGCATGTTACATTTGGACATATATGCACCAAAACTGTACGAATAGAATGACAACAATAAGATCGTGAGAGCAAATGCAAGAACGTATTTACCAGCCCCAATGCAAACAATTATTTAAAGGTAATGTGTGTTATTAAGCTATACTTTAACAGACTGACACCATTTGCTAGTAAGGTTTTTTTAGCAATGTATTCAATTTGAGGAAAACAATACATATTCCTTAATTGAAGTAGAGAAGGTGATTGGTATGAACACTGTGTGGTGTATGAGCAGAATGGGAACTTTCATTGCAAACGTACGTGAAGGTATCTGTACACGTGCTTCTTACTAGGCTTTCCTTGTTTGTACATGATGGATGCACACAAATACGGGTCAATGTACGAATGACCTTGTTATAAACTGATCAAAATCATACTTACTGTTATGTAAACTATTTTTCAACTATGCAATCAATGCATATTTATTAAGGTTTCTTGGCAAATGGAAGGCATATATGTTGGTACAAAGCTTCTTGCCGACTTAGAATACGCTGATGATGCTGTTCTTCTCAGCTGAATATAAAGCCTAGCTGTAGTGTGTACTAAATTTTCTTGTGAAATTTTTCGGTGAATTTGATCTGATGATCAACCCCAAAAAATCCGTTATCATACCTGATTCAAGGATCGTATCAAATGATGTTGTACTTCCCAATATAAAGGAATTAACATACCTGAGCTTTTCAATTACTTCTGACGGTGGTTCATCTAATAAAGTAAATCGTCAAATTTGTTTAGTTACTGCCACGTTTTTGAAAACTGGCCAATTCACATTAAAGACGAAAAAATATCAATACAAACACAAAGATGAGCATTTTCTCATCATTGGTTTGCATCGTGCTTCTGTACGCAGCTGAAACCTGGTGACTTACAGGGTCAGAGACCATAAAGCTCAACAAATTTAAGGCAAGATGTCTCAGATACATTTGTCACAACACCCATTTTGTATCCACGGTATCAAGAGATTGGACGAAAACGATCAGTATTCGCCAAATTCGAAATGACCTACAAGTTCACAATCTTTCTTCACTGGTATTGCGACAACAAAGGTTTCACTGGTTTGGACACGTTCTTCGTCAAACTCCTGATGCAATCTCACGTACCGTAACCTTGGCTTGTCCCAAGATTGATTGGAAAAAGAGGAAAGGTGGTTAGAAACGTACTTGGATGGATGCTGTTCAAGACGATCTTCACGCTATTTTGACCGGCACTTTATCTTGGAAACAATGGCAAAGTCGTTGGACTGAAACATCTGTGCACGCCTCCAAAAACTGTGAACAGTGGATAGGGATTGTCTGGGATGCTATAAGAACTCGGAACTAATAAAGAGGTGGCTACCACCAACTATTATGATTATGATTATTATTATTATTATAAGTTATGTATGTATGTATATGCAGAATGTACCTTTATTAGTGTTCTTGGTGGTTATTGGTTTCGAATCCCATCACCCAGGGTATGGGTTATTATAGCAACTTCTACAAATTCAACTGAATTTGATCGTACTGTAACGCAATCTCCATCGAAGATTGTATAAATCGTCTTGGTAATATGTTGTTTATATGAATTTGCACAGTCGGGCTTTTTCGCAAATAAAAATTTCCTTAATCATCTTTAGACAATTTTCTTCATTTTTGGACTGTGCATTATTTCATCCCTGGAGTATTCAATATTGGTCCTTCCAATTTGCAGCCGTTACCTCATACTTACCGCTTCTTAACCAAACGATGAATGTGCCGGGTAATTCAAGTTTTTTGTTCTACAACAAATTGTATTAAAATTAAGTTACGCGCGATGATGCAAACCTTTACAATTACATTTGCGTTTTTGATAGTAAGTGCATCTATAAAATAACATTGGATACAATTTCGATGGTTTAATATGGATTAGCAGTGATAAGAGATTGACTCTTCGAATTTTTTTCATACATACGAATGGCGTTCTATACATTTATCCAGATTGAATAAGAATGGTGAGACCATTCTAGATTGAAATCGTTTACCATCATAAAAATGAAATTCGTGCGAATAAGTTTGGCATTTAGTTCGTTATGTTTGACATTTATAACATTTATAACGAACTAAATGCTATTCGCACGAATCTCATTTTTACGTGTTACCAAGACGATTTATATAATCTTCGATAGAGATTGGGTTACAGTACGATAAAATTTAGTTTAATTTGTAGGAGTTGCTAAATTAATCAATACACTATCCTATTTACAAAGAAAAGGTGTAATAGCGTATGAAAAGAACATTGATAACTATTCGGACATTAGTTTTTCGTCATTATGAACAGACAAATAAACGACGGATGTGGGTTTTGATACAACGGACAGTGCATATATGAACAAGTTACTATAATTTTGAAAATAACCCGTTCTGACTACCTGTGGTGATTAATTCATGTGGTCGGTAAATTTCAATTATGCATGGCCTAATAAAAACTGATACTTGGGTTTGCATGTTAACAGTATTTATGTGAGTTGATTTACTGTTGACTGTGCTCCAGCCTTACGTCAGTTACACTGCACCATTAAATTATGCAGACTCTATATTCTATGGACCGTTTATAAAAGGTACGTTTATTTTGAAAATTATTAAAATAATTAAAACGATCGTTTCTTAAAGCGACAATGAAGTGTCACTCGCATTAGCAGGTATGTTGTGGTTAACGTTACAGTTGATGTAGATGTTATCACTTGATACATGTGATGAATCGTCGTTTCCCGCAGTGAGAAATATGTCGATTCATGCTCTGCAAACGACGATGAATGTTGATAATAACACAAACAAGCCCACAGAAAGTGCCCACAAACATTTGAAGGAAAATTGATTGCACAGTGTATCAATGGGAAAATGTTTGGTGCATAGTTGGGAGTAAAAACATTGAAATAGATACATTTCAATTACTGAACCTTATTCTAGTAGACAGCATAAAATCTACCTTCAAGTGTTGGAACATGTCTTGCAGAGACTAACACTAAGCATTACAAAAAATTATGACGCGTTATGGAAGAAAGATACGCTTACAGGAAAGAACACTTTCCCTAAATTAATACTTTATTTATTCCATAACTATGATTTATTTTTAACCTTTTCCTGAACGTTTTAGACATTGTAAAGAAACGTTTTTTACTTTCTGTAAAGAAACTCGAATACCGATTAAATGTTGGAAGTATATAATAAAAGGCAATAATCTTTGTATACAGTTCGTTCACCAATTACTTATATAATCTCAAATGGAATTTAGTTCACACTATGTGGTACAATTGAAAATGTATATGAATAAAGCCTACACAAAACAGTTTGTGTAGTAATTGCAAAATTTCCTATTTCTACAAGATCTGATACAATATATAACAAACCATTTCAGAAATTATTTAATTTTTTTTTGTTAAAATACATTAATTGGTATTTTTAAACTTTACTATAATTAAAACAATAACTATCTCCAATAATTAAACTTAAATTACTAAATTGTTTAAATATATATATATATATATAAAGAATTAGTATTATTAAATAATATTTAAATATATTTTTAAATACGTGCTTACATGTAAAGACGTTTTGCACCAAACATTTGATTAGTCAATTATAACCCCCATTTTACTAACAATTTAGTATAAATCATTTTCCATAGTAATTCTTAATGTTAAGGTTAAGTCTGACGCCGAGCGCTTTCTTCGAAACAGGTCAAAGTTCATTTTCAAGGGCTGATCAATACAAAAAAATGTCTATATCTAAGATGGCAGAAAACCTAAAGTAATCACTGAAGCCTATGGAATAATCTAATCTATGTGTAGAGTAATACACAGTGAAATCGGTCCCAAAACGCATACAGGTGGAACAAAGCATTGACAAGCAGACCGTTCTATTATCACTCAACGAAAAATGTCTCCCATTTCACAATAATATGCATGAAATCAGCAAAATTATTGTTGAGCAAGGCAATTAAGAAACCTCTTCAGCGTTGTATACATAAATTGAAACGGGTGGAGTTTGCAAAGAAGTACAAAAAGCGACCATTGAATTTCATAGACGGATATGCACGCATTTACAAATCGTAAACGAAGAATTTAAGAGTGATTTGTGGTGAAAATATTCTCGTTGATGATACCTGTATTTCTCGCAAAGTTACACTTGCCATCCTGTATTAAAGGATATGTACAATCAAATTCCAAAATGGATTCGTACAAGCAATAAGTTAAACAGTAAATCAATTATTAAAAGTTTCAAGGGCTACATGAAGTCATTAGAAAACGGGGGTCAAGTTTGAAATAGTTAGAATCGTCTAACGTATATTTTGTACATTGATAATTTAATTTAATTTTTTAGCAAATTGTGTTTTTAACTTAAGTTTTAGTGGTTTAATGGTGGTAATATCCTTTAGTAGATATTGTTGCATATTGTAATTAGACATTCTTTGTCCGAATCTTGATATGTATTGCCTAAGTATGTAATAGTTAGCGTTGGATATTTATAAGGTACGTAATTAGAAAAGAATGTTGCAAAGTATGACAGCATAGCCATTTTGCCACGTCAACCGTCAACATCAGTAACAATTCAAGGTCACACTGCGCGTTAATTGAAGAGGGCGGCCTTGTCCCAAGTATTCTCTTTTTTGCCTTTTGAAAACTATCACAGTGTTCTTGAACTGCAATAAATAAATTGCATTATTATCGCTTATTCCTTTTTACATATTTATTTAATCCTTCTCATGTACTATTCGTAATTGGTAAAAAAATTAATCCATTCCATTCTATGGTCACCATCTTAATTTCGTCCCCAAATGACTTTAGTAAACAAACTTTGTCAAAACTATAGTTTGTTTGAATTAAATGTATACATGCTATGATTATACTGTTATTTCTTGTGTAGACTTGTAATTGAGTGTAATAGCTTAATGATACACTTACCAAAATACTCCATAAAGATTTTCAGTAGAATGGAAAAAACCCGTAACTCTACTTTAAGAAATGTAGATCACAGAGTTGCATTACTAATTTACTTAATAGTGTAACATGAATAATGAAATTATTTGGCTGATTATGTAAACAAATTAAATACATTTATACTAATATTATGAAAATAAAAATTTTAATAGAATGCACTAAATTCTAATTTACCTTGTTCATCAGCAACAATAAATGTTGATGGCTGTGCCACATCTTTATTAATACTAAGTTCGTGTAGTATTCTTTCCATTGTTTACAATTTTCGCAGGTGTGCATAGATATTTCAATCCAACCGACTTTGCCATTGTTTCCAAGATAAAATCCCGGCCAAAGTAACGTGAAGATCGTCCCAAACAGCATCCATTCAAGTACGGTTCTGATCACCTTTCCTTTTCTTCCAATCGGGTACGTGAAAAGAGAAAATATTAGTTAAAAATATTACTATCACAAAATCCCAAAATATTATTTTTTTTTCGACAATAATTCAATTGATAAGTCTATAATATAGAACATAAGTGTTAAAAGTAAATTAGGTAAAATGATTTTCAACGCCTGTAATTACACTATTTCGCCACAATATTCGTTTACTCATTCAAATATATGTTATGAGAATTGGTAATAATTTTGGTGACTATGCCCATAGGGAACTTGTTATCTGATCGTTTTCGTACAAATAAAATCCAGGTTCGGTTTCACGACACTCGTAATATAACAGTATATTTTATAAAACCATCCTGTTCCAATTCTTAATATGCATTGGTAAATTAACAGACCAAATTACAAATATACATGACTATGTACACTGAAGATATTTGTTTCACGAACCATGTGATGTGGTTTGTGAACTCTGGTTAAATGACGCTAAAAACATAAAACAGCATCAAAAGATGATAAAATCAACCAGCGGAAAAAGGATCTAGACAACTTTTTGTGAGTGTGTATGTTGGGTATAGAAATGTTTCGTAATGTATGACCAAAACTGAACGATGACGCAATACATATCGTATAGTACTAGCTAAATATTGATTTTTCCACATTTTCAAGGCCTTTTTGACTGAAGAATAGACCAGCGTGGCTCACACGACGGTTGACCAACAGGCCTCTTGGTCCATTCAAGACTCCAGTGCTGTAGAATTATATTGACCTTCGTATTGCGTCATCGTGTAAGTAAAATGTCACATTCTAGTCGTAAATAATAGTACATAAAATTATTGCATTAAATAAACAAACTTGCCATGCCTAGAAAAATTTTACAATTAACGGTTAAGTAAACAGATCTTGTGCTAAAAATAACAGTAAGAATGAAAATAGGAACAGAGTAACAACGATAATATCAAATATTAGTTATAATAATAGTAATAACTAGCAGTATTAATAATAATCATTGTCAAACAATTTTCTATTTTTTCGTTTAAAAATTTAAAATTGTATAAAAGGTTATAAAGTGACTTGATAAACGTTAGTACTAGTTAGTTTGAACCTATTATATGAGTAAATAACTAAAGACTAAGTACCACTTATTAATAAATATTGGATTTCACAATTATACAACAGTCGCGTACTTGTAGCGAAGAAAGGTGGATGTAAAGTTGATATACGATGTTGGCAACTTGTGCCTGAATGCATAATAAAGGTTTGTTGGTCAGACCGGCACATTCATTCCCAATCCAACCATTTTGGTCTTTTTCCCATTCGTTCGATCCTGTAATTGTAACAATAAACATTTTCCTACGTGTCATATGTGTTTTTTCGTTAATTTCCAAGTAGATCTTGAAAAAGTCAACTAGCGCAAATATCACGCAACCTTCGGCGCGCGATGTCGATGTTAAAATAATAACAATATTAATCTTTATAGCATTAATGATAAAAATCATAATAATAATTCTAATGTAGTGTACTTGATCACTGCAATGCTGATAATCATAATCGTAGCAATAATCGCAGCAATAACAATATTTTTATTTTATTTATAATAGTGACAATCTTATTGTTGATGATAGTACAACCAACAAAAATATAAATAATGTAAATAATATAATAATCATAGCAATAATAATTACATTAATAATAGTAATCATAGTAAGATATTAATAACTCTGTGGACCTGAGTAATACATATACAATTTCAAGCATTTAGACTAATAACAGCCGGCAAATGGGTGCAAGTATACATCCAGGATACTTCAAAGGTTTCTTAATATATGTATAGAATATGTGGCCTTTGGGCAAAGGGAGATAAAAAATCACCAGTCGCTATTTGTGCTCATTATTTTCAAAGGTAGAGAAAAAGTTACGAAAGTAGGAGTGACGCATACAAATCGCTATGTAAATATTGATTTTTCCACATTTTATATATATTCAAGGTCAAACAATCCCTTTTTGATAAAAGGATGCACCAACGTGACTCACACTCACTTATGGAGGCTGACCAATAGGATTAAAAAAATTTTTTTTCCCCTACATGGACAAATCTGATAGGTTGATGTAAAGGAAACATTTCATTGGCTGTTGATTTTTTATTGGTTCTATTTTTTGAGGTATTTAACGTTGAAATTTTGGCCAGTGCGTCATTTTACGGCTTAACTCGGTTCCATGGATGTTTTCGATGAGAAGTTCTATTATTATCACAAAAGTCCGGATAAATGTGGTTATGACATAAATTTTAAATACAAATTTGTAAAATATTACTGTTCATTGTCTCAACATGAAAAGCCAACAGCAACTGGACAACGAACATCTACGTAAATTTATATTCTTATATTTTTTAGATTCAAAAATACCAACTGTCCCGTACAATTCACTACACGTTTAATGAAAGACAAGAAATATCACATCACGGAGACAAATTTTGACCACAGTCATACTTCAACGCAACCGCTAGCTGCTGTGATTCCTAAACTTCGCTTAAAACGCTTTATTTCGCGCATGTCAGAAGATTGTGTCAATACCAACGGTAAATTAGATGAATTATCAGATATTTTATGCTCTCAGTAGGTCATACTATTTAATTATCTTTTAGTGGTAATGTAAAAATCTTAAATATTTTTATCGAATCTGAGGATATGGGGATTAAAATAGAAGCGGTACGCAAGAATTATTCGTAATTTTATTGTCTACATGTTCTCCTAGTAATAGGAATTGGTGTTTCCTGGACAAATGTATTGCACAGCCTTTTGGCTAAGGGAGAAAACCCTGACAAAAAATCGTATTTATTTTTTGTGCTTGCAAATGTTTTCCAATAAATTTTTTCGTTTAAAGTTCAGTTCGTTGTATATTGGTAACGATTATAATTGTTTTTAAGACGATCGTTGAATATTTGAATAAAATAGATTAATAGCATAAGTGTTGTCAGTTTCCTTCGTCTTCATAGCTAGTTTGTACTGTTAACAGTTACATAATCACAAGTGTGTCATATAAGTAACAAAATGTTTCTTTATGTCAATGTACCCTTTATAAAATACGAGTTAAAAATAAGACCGCACGCTCCGTGATAAACTTTAAGAAGTGAATAAGAGACAATTTTCTTTATGATTTAACTATTTGTAATGTGATTTTTTTTTCATTTCATTTTGGATAGTGAAGTTTTCCATATTTATACGGCTTAACAAGCGTAACAAAAGTGGAAGAATGACTAAGTTTCCTGGCTGGTAAACGGCATCCTTGTGACGTCGCTACTGTCTGCAAAGATTGTCGATGCTACCTGAATTTTTGTCAGTTATCTCCCTTAGTCCGGGGGCTACACATGGCATACATATATCTCAAGATACCTTTTAAGTACCCTGGGTGAGTGCAAGCACACCCGTCTTAGCGGAAGCCCAGTTATACCGCTATGCACTCCGTCCTAGATACCTTTCAGCACCTAATCCAGGATGCACCAGATGGAGGAAGAATTATCGGATATATCACTGGAAATTGAGATTTTATAATCATTACTCAAATCCTCGTGGATCATTAGTATTCCAACTATTACTATTTTCGTTAGGATTATTTCATCGGAGGGAGATATAGGGTAGTTAGTTTTTGTTACGCTAATCAAAGGTTCTTCCAGTCAGTCTGAGAATGATATTGAGATCGGGAAGTGAGAGTTTAATTTACATTGTAGTCTTATGAATAAGTACCGTTTATGTAAGTTGAGTAATTAATGAATTGTTTTTACTAATATCAATAAAGTGGGGAATGTATAATCGTATAAAATCAAGTGTAATATTTGTTGGATTCCAGTATAAGTAACAATGTAACAATACTTAAAACCTACATCAATGAATTGCGAAATCTTACTTTTTTTAATTACGTTAAAAGTGTTGGGTAATTTGTTATTTATTTATTGTATGCTTATTACTTTGAATGTTTTACGAGAAACATCTTTCAACAGTGGACATTTTAGCGAAGCCAAACATCGGCCCGCAATTTAGTACCAGTGATGAAATTCGAACCCATGCCCACAGAGGTCTAAATTCGAGCTCTGTACCGTTAGACCATCAGGCACTAATGCTCAATGTTAATCGCGGTTAAGTAGCTCAGTTTATTGTTCTTATTACTGTCGTTAGTATTGTACCTATTGTTCCCAATATTATTAATGTTATTACTTTAGTTATTGTAACTATTATTATTATCATTTCTGGTATTAGTATACTGCTTTAATCAATTTAGTTTTGGCAATTACTATTTACTTAACCCACATCAATTAAACAAAAACAACAACAAAAGTTAGTGGCAATGCTACATCTTCATTAATTCCAAATTCGCATAGCATTTCGAACAATCCCTTTCCATTGTTCACGATTTTTGGATGCGTGTAGGGATATGTCAGTCCATCGACTTAGCCATTGTTTCCAAGATAAAGTGCCAAGCCAAAGATTGACGTAGATCGTCCCGAACAGCATCCATCCCAATTGCGTTTTTGACCTCCTTTCCTACTTCCTCCAGTCGGTATTTGGACAAGCCAGGGTTTGTTTCCAAGATAAAGTGCCGACCAAGAAGATTGTGTAAAGATCTCCCGAACAGCATCCATCCAAGTATGTTTTTAACCTCCTTTCCTCTTCTTCTAGTCGGTATTTGGACAAGCCATGGTTACGATACGTGAGATTGCATCAGGATTTCTACGAAGAAAATGTCCAAACTAGCGCAATCCTTATTGTCGCGATACCAATGAAGGAGGATCATGAAATTGAAGGTCATTTCAAATTTGGTGATTACTGATCTTTTTCGTCCAATCCCTTGATACGGAGGATGCAAAATGGGCGTTGTGCCAAATGTATCTGAGACATCTTGCTTCAAATTTTATTAAGCTGCTTGATCTCTGACCCTGTAAGAGTCCATGTTTCAGCTGCATACAGAAGTACTGTGCGAGCCAATGAAGAAAAAATGTTCATCTTTATGTTTGGGTTGATAGATTTACGTCTTTATAGTGGATCGACAAGATTTCCAAACGCAGCTAAACAAATTCAACGATTTACTTCATTGGATAAACCACCGTCAGAAGTAATTGAGGAGCCCAGATACGTAAATTCCTTTACATTGGGGAGAACAACATCATTTAATACAATCCTTGCATCAGGAGTTTGAGACGACATGATGACTGATTTTTTGGGTTGATCTTTAAACCATATTCACCGGAAACATTCACGAGGAAATCTAATGCATGCTGCAACTGAGCTTCGTTCTCAGCTAGAAGTACAGCATCATCAGCGTATTCTAAGTCCGTAATGGGCCTAGTACCACATACACACCTTCCATTTGTACAGAGATCTTGGCAAATATAGCATCAATTGCAGAAGGTTCTATTTCATCATAACATTTTAGCGCAACTGTCATTAAACCGAATCAGGATTTTATTCCTACAAAAAATAAATACCATCACATAATGTGAGAATCAAGTGATATATGTGATCATAATATATAGGCTTCAAATTTATTATATATATATATATATATAATAAAAAATCCTTTTGCTCTAAAAATAAGCATGGGGCAATAAGACAACAATTACAGCAAAACAACAACAACAACAAAGTCTCGTTAGCATTGAAGATTTGGCAAATCGAGGATTGAGCTCCCTTTCGGCTTTTACTCAACTCTGTCACCTGTGTAACTCTGTCATCCAGATACGTATGATCACTTCTTTGCCGTTTACAGGAATGGCGTCCTCTTGTGTTGTTTCCGTAGTAGCATAATTTTTTTACGTAGGCCAGGTTGATAACCTTGCGCTCAAACCCTCCTAGATTGAATCATATTTACGAAAAGACTTTTTGGTTATGGGTTAATAATTACTGTGATTACATATCAGTGATTGCATCATCACTGAATATATTTTTCAATAGTAAATATCGATTAATGTACCAGTATTGTGCCTCTATCAATGTTAGTGTTATGTACATATTGTTAATCCTATGCAGTAATAATAACAATGTATTCCATATATTTACTTGTAAACTGACATATTTGTTTTACCAGGTGTTTAAGTAACTATGTCATTAAAATCAGGTTCCGTTTTATTTAATAGTGCATAAATAAAGTAACGTATTATTACAGAAAACAAAATTTGCCCAATTTCACGCATGAAAAATGATGGTACATAGTTGAGCTCAGTCAAATAAAATTATTATACAATTAAACTTCAATTGTTATAGGGTTAACCAATTATCTAAATAATTAAGATTATTATTTTAATAACACTAATCACTGATGCAAGTGCATGAAATACATTTCCCATATAGTATTAAACATTAATCATAAACAATTTGTAATGCCAATAATGTTATTATTTTATGTTTGCTACTTTGAATGTTTTACGGGAAATATCTTTCAGCAGTGGACATTTTAGCGAAGCCAAACGTGGGCCCGTATTTTAGTGCCGGTGGTGGGATTCAAACCCATGTCCACCGAGTAGTAGTAAAAATAGATGAGAGTAGTGCTCCATCATCGAATTTAGCTCTATGTGCATACCGTTTATTCTATACAGGAGATACAATGTAATTTCTTTCCATTCTAAATAATACTACATGAAATAATAATAATAATAATAATTCCTTATTATTATTATTATTACAAAACCCTTTTGCATTAAAAATAAGCATAGGACAACAAGCTAACAATTATAGTAAAAAACAACATAAACAAAGACCCATAATTCAAAAAGAACACGATACAACAAAATGTTTCCATGTATTTGAATATCCTGTCAAACGGTTTGTTTGATCCCCCATAAAACATTGATTTCAATTAGATCTTGCCAAGTTTTCTGTGGTCTACTCCAACCTTTCTTTTACCATTTACAATTGTCCATTCCAAACCGTTCTTGCTTGTCTTTCGGGCGGTAAACGTAGAATATGACCATGTAATTTTCTTCGTCTAATTGTAATGATGTCATCTAGTGAACGAGAGTCAGTTCTTCTCATGATCTCATCATTTGAAATGTGATCGCATCAGATAATCTTTAAAAGAACATAGCAGTATCACCACTTTTGTTAGAACACAACAACTTGAATTTTGGTTTAACGAGCGCATAACATTGATATATTTTAACGGTATTGCGTAAAACTTTAAGATTTTCCACATATATTCTTGATGAACACTGTCAAAAGCTTTTATAAAATCAATAAAATTGATTGTAAGTGATTGCTGAAATTGTTGACAGATGGTCAGTATTTGTTCAATACAGCTTCTTCCTTTCCTGCTTGTTGTTTTCGAAGATGTTTATCCACCGCATTATTTAAACGATTCAATCATTTGGAACTTGTTCATTATGCCATATAACATTAAATAAATAAGCAAACTCACTTGCTACAACATCACCTCCATGTTTGAACATCTCCGCAGTTATCTCGTCAAGTTCTCCTGCTTTATTGTTTTTCAACCTTTGAATAGCATAAATCACTTCAGTTACAGAAATATGATCAATACATATTTCCGAATTTTGAGTCACATTCATATTCATATTCTTATTGTTATTATTAAGCTTTAATATCTCACTAGAGATACATTATCGTTATCAAAATCAATGAGAGTATTTGGCTTGGGCTGATTAAGCACATCTTTAAAATACTCTACTCATCTAGATGATTTCTCATCATCTGTTGGAAGTAAACCACCATCTTTTCCTTTAATTGGAATATTGGTGTTTTTTCTAAATCCCGGCAGTTGTTTCACAATTCTATACAGAGTCTTGGAATCATTTTTTGCTGTGCCTTATCTGCTTCTCTGCATCTGCTTTCTAACCAATTATTCTTATTTTTGTGCCAGCTTTTTTAACCTGTTTATCTAAAGTTCTATACTTATCATTAAATATTTTCCAGATAACAGAATTGTTAGATTGATCTCTTTAATTTTGCTTTCTTTCTGAGATCAATTAAATTCCAGGAGACTGATGAAATCCATTGCTTCTTTGTAGAGTCACATCTTCTACCCAGCACATTTTTTGCACTGTCTGTAATTGTTTTTTTGATACAATTTCCATTAATCATCAGACTTTTCTACCTTTTTCAGATTTTGAAATGTATTTTTTAAGGAATCGTAAAATTGGTTTAAGATATTTGGCTGCTTAAGTTTCTCACACGAAAATGAAAGTAATTTTTTGTGGTTTCTATTATCTTTAATTTTAACCGAAATGTTCCAACAATAAGATTGTGATTAGAACCAACATCTGCACCGCGATATGCACGTACATCTTGCAAAGAAGTCCGCTATTTTGTGCTAATACAAATGTAATCAATCTCGTTTGCTGTTTTTCCGTCAGGAGAAATCCACGTTGCCTTGTGTATATTTTTGTGATTGAAAAGTGTGTTGCCAACACTCATTCCACAATAACTGTGTAGCGTCAACAACCTATAACCATTATCATTTATGCTATCAGCATAGCCATGTGGTCCAGCATTTGGAAATTACCCAGATCTGTCTTTGCCTAATTTCACATTGAAATCACCGATTAATATTTTAATGTCTCTTGTTGGCACATCATCCAACAAACTTTGTAACTGATCATAGAATATATCTTTTGGATCTTCTCAGTAGCCTCAATAGGGACATAGACTCGTAAAATTGTTACTTATGCAAATCTGGTGCTGAATCTGGTTGAAATGATACGGTCGCTCACGGGCTTCCATCCAATCATTGTTTTAGCAGCATTTTTATTCAACATAATACCAACTCCATGAATATGATAAGCTGTACTACTTCATTTCTCGAAGAACTTGTTCTAACTGTCCACTACGAAAAAGTATGAGCACATTTTATGTTCAACACTGGTTAAGGTAATGGAATTGAAAATTCTGCAAATCGAAGATTGAGCTTCTTTTCGTCTTTCACTCAACCCTGTCATTCGGGTACGTACGATTACATCTTTACCGGAATGGCGTCCTCTTACTGTTTCCGTAGCAGTATACATTTTGTATAGAGGCCAGGTTACTAACCTTGCGTTCAAACCCTCCTCCTTTATCCAGGCTTGGGACTAGCTAGATTGAATCATTTCTGGTCTAAATTAGGAGTTATAATAAAATAATAATAATAATAATAATAATAATAATAATAATAATAATAATAATAATAATAATAATATAATGTATAATATTATATTCTAATAATATTAATATAAAAATAATAAGAATAATAATATTATTAATAATAATAATAACGATATTAATATTAATATTAATAATAACAGTAACAATAACAATAAACTGATTCATAAGAAATAACAGTATTATTATTATTATTGCTATTATTATTATCATCAATGATAATAATAATAATAATAACAACCACAATGGCATTTTTTAGCTATAATGTCAAAATAATAACAGTAGTAATAATTATAATGTAATAGTTATAATTATAATATCAACAACAGTAATAATAATTATTATCATTAAAGTAATAAAAAAAATTAATAATATGATTATTCGTAATAAAAATAAAATTAATACATATAATACTAAGAATGGAATAATTATCATTATAATTAAAATAATAATAGTAATATTAATAATAATAATAATAACCACAATAGTATTTTTTAGCTATAATGTCAAAAATGGAAACAATTATAAAAACATTTGTTATTATTGTAATAATAATATTAATAGTATAACTAAAATAATTTTTAACTTAAATAAATAAATTTATTATTAATAATAAAACATTTACAATAATAATAATAATAACAATAACAATAATTGAATATTGATGACAACAATAATTATAGTAATGATAATGGTAATTGTTAATATTAATTATTATTATTATTTATAATAATAAGAATAATAATACTGTTATTTCTTATTAATTTGTCTACTGTTATTATTATTCAAACATTTTATTTACTTAACCCACATCAATTGTAGCATTATTTAGTAACCTAATAAATAATTAGTCCACATAAAAAATAATATTTAATTTCGTTAAATAAAATTTATCATTTATCATAAAAATTAACTTTAACAAACTGACTACTTATTTACTGTTCTTCCAATAAAACGACCATTATTGGCTCTTATAATTTCCCTTTGACTCCTACGCATTTTTTGAAATAAAGTGGTAAATCATTTCTATTGGTTTAAATTACACCACTATCATACCAGTGACTTGGTACAGGTTACAGGTTGGTTCACGAGTTGATCCTCAGTTCGATTGTATCGACAATATCAAGAAAATGAAAATTAAACCACGTTAAAAAATAAATAAAACATCAAACAACTGGGGGTTATTGAGTTAAATTTATTTGAGATTAGAAAGAACATGGAGATCATATGCAGCCTTAAATGACGTAACAGATTTGGCATTAACTACCTTTAAAGATAGACTGTTCCAGGCGTTGATAACTCTCTGGGAGAAGTGATTGAGTTTCAACTTGGAATGCACTCTGGGTTTGTTCAATTTGAGATTATGACCTCTGCATGAGTTTTTGGCTAACAAAAAGAAAGGTCGGAAGGAGCCACATGATTAAAATTGATACCACCAAAATAAGATCACCCCGAAGACTTCTATCGCATAAGGGAAACAATTTTAGAGAGGGGCCTATCTTGATAGGGCACATACTTTAAAGACCTAGGTAATTTAAAGATCGCCTTTTGTACTTTTTGGAGATTGTATGAGTATGAATTAAAAATAGGAGTAGTAACCTGGGCACAGTATTTCAAGTGCGGCCTGATATAAAGTATGTATAGCAGACGAACACATCCAGTGGAGAAGCTACCTAAATTCCTTTTGAAGAATTTAATTGGTCGATAGCAAGTTTGAATTGCTCTAGTATGATGACCTGTGAACTTAAGCGCAGAGTCCATTAATACTCCTAGATCCTTTATAGTTTTAACCAATTCTATCGGTTGGGAGTCGTGATGGAGCATTGAGAAGATGTTCCCGGATGCTTTACCGAAGGACATATGCTTACACTTAGCTAAATTTAGTGGAAGAGAGTTTTTGACAGCCCATTCATAAATGTTAATGATGTCGACATGCAGTAGATCGGGGTTGGAATCCCAGATCTTGACATCACCTACATAAAGCAGAATATTGGATTGAACTACTGCTAGGAAATCATTGAGGAATATGGTAAACAATAAAGGTCCTAGTACCGACCCTTGGGGTACACCTGAACTAATTTGGCAAGGAAGGGATAAATCTGTGTCAATTCGGACACTAAAGAGTGATTGGTAAGGAAATCTGAAATTTAAGCAAGGATTGGCCTAGTGATGCCAATTGATATTAGCTTATTTAAAAGTAGATCATGAGGTACTTTGTCAAACGTTTTTGTAAAGTTAAAATACATAGCATCTAATGGCATTGAGTCTAGTAAGTTAATAATACTATTTGTATAGGTTATTAAATTAATGAGATAGGACTTATAGGTACATAAATCTACAAAATAAAATAATTTAGCTAGACAATATTGTACTTTTCTATTTAATTATTTTATTGTTTTTTTATGAAAAACTTTAATAGAAAAAATTAAAAAGTTTAACATTTTAATAATTTAAAAATTTGTTTATGTTTATTTGAACGTGATTACCACTAAAATGTGTCTGTCATTTTGGTTTCCCACAATGTACTGGTTAACAAATGTTTTTTGTAATAACGATAATAATGTTCTTATGTTAGCATTAAACCGTAGTGGTCAAGTGGTACAGCGTTCGACTTGGCCTTGGGTAAATATTGCAGAAACACTAATTAATATACAGGCGTTGCCCATCCGTAAGAGCTCTCAACATGGACCTGGATGGGGGCATAGGTTCGAATCCCACCACCGGCCCACTATATGCGGGCCCACATTTAGGTTTGGTAAAATGTTTACTGTTAAAAGATGTTTCCAGCAAAAGTAGTAACAATAAATAAAATAATAATAATAACATAAATTTATAATTAAAACGTGTTGTTTTTTAAAAACAAGTTTTAGAGAATTTAAAAAATCTAGAATAAACTTGATATTGCATTAGGCAAAACCACAAAAACATTATTTACATTTGATACTGAACAAATTTTAATTATAATTTGTATAGTGTTTGTTTAGTAAACCAAATTTAAAAAATATTAAAACGAAACTTTTTGTTTGTTATTTTTATTCACATTTTTTACTACCTTGAATGGAAACGCATCTTTCAGTAGTGAACATGTATTAGCGAAACTGAACCAATTTAGTTTATTACTGAAATAAACAACAAACTATAAATGTTTTGAGGCTTATAATATTAACTGGATGGAAATCAATTCGAGTTTTATCATTGAGGTTACTAAATGTGGGCACCAATGTACGACTTAGGTGAATACCCAGTCACCAAGAATGCTTTCTGTGGAACATTTAACCAGTACAAACTAAAATCAACAATAAACTATTTGCACAATCTAATAGTTTACATGTTTTTTTTATTTAACACATTGACATTGTTTTTTTTTAAATATTCTTTAAAATGCATTTTACTAAATTATCAAAATGTACACTTGTTCTAAAATTATTAATTATGAATTACAAATTTGTTTGTTTTGCACAAAAAAACCAATTTTTTTTTGTTTTTGTTAATTTTATTTAATAATTCATTTGTTTCATTAAATGTATTAACAATAATAACATCGTTGAATAAAGGCCAGTCATAGTTTATTTACTTAGTAATACTATATTTGAATAAGCAAACAATCACAAAAATAGTAATTTAATTATTACTAATATAAAACACTTATTCTTATTTTTATTTAGAATCCACATATTTGTTAAAACATTGTTACATTTTTAAAATTTAGGTTTTTTTAATTGAACTAATCATTTTCAGGACGTTTTTAATATTGTGTTTCTGTAATCAGTTGTAATTTTATATTCGACATTATTTAAAATTTCTAACTATTTTCAAAAATATTAAAAAATAATAATTCGGAAAAACTGAAATCGATGCTAAAGCCAGGCTGGGAAAATCAGTGTCAGTCTTCTATAGACTCAAATCAATATGGTCATCTTCTTCCATCCGCCTGAAGACAAAACTTCTTTTGTACGCATCAATGATCATTCCTACGGCAATACATTGGAGTGAAACGTGGAAGCGAACAGATAGGATTGATAAGATGGTGGATGTTTTATATCGCCAGTATCTTAGAAGTATTTTAAAGATTACCTGGCGCCATCACATTTCAAATGATGAGATCATGGGAAGAACTGACTCTCGTTCACTAGATGACATCATTGCAATTAGACAAAGAAAATTACATGGTCATATTCTACGTTTACCGCCCGAAAGACAAGCAAGAACGGTTTTGGAATGGACAATTGTAAATGGTAAAATAAAGGTTGGGGTAGACCACAGAAAACTTGGCAAGATCTAATTTTTTTTATTTTTTTATGTTTGCTACTTTGAATGTTTGCACGAAAAACATCTTTCAGCAGTGGACAATTAGCGAAGCCAAACGCGGGCCCGCATTTTAGTGCCGGCGATAGGATTCGAACCCATGTCCACCGAGGTCCGAATTCGAGCGCTGTACCGCTAGACCACCCCGGCAATGTTTTATGGGGGACCAAACAAACCGTTTGACAGGATATTCAAATACATAGAAACATTTTGTTGTCCCATATTCTATTTACGAGACTTTGTTGTTATTTTTTACTGTAATTGTTAACTTGTTACCCCATGTTCATTTTTTTAAAGCAAAAGGGTTTTGAAATAAATAATAATGATTATTATTATTAGAAATTGTTGTTTTATTTTTAGACTAAAATTATTTTATTATTAATTTTGATATAAATATTTAGTAGAATTATAACGTATTTCTTAAGAGGTTTTCAACAAGTGCTTGTTTTTAAGGATTATAGAAATATAGAAATAACTCTGTTTTAACAGATTTCAAGCTGGAGTCAATATGACAAAATAAGTTATATATAAAAGAACATTTACGCTAAAATAACAAAAAATAATTTACAAAAATGCATTTGAATGTAAAAAACTTTACTAAAAGTGCACCTTAAATTTTACATAGTGATTTTTCCTACAAGGTTTAAGTAAAATTGGAATAGGTCAATGATGTTGTTCTTCTAGTTGAAATTGACGTTGAGCTGTAAACGTTTCCAGTAAATATGTTTTGAAGATCGACTCAAACAAAATTGATTACCACGTCATCTCAAGTTTCTGATGCGAGGATTGTACTAAATTATGTTGTGCTCCCCACTGTACATGAATGTACACATTTGGACGGTGGTTTATTTAATAAAGAAATTTGTTTGTTTACTGCTGCTACGTTTGGAAAACTTGCAAATCCATTATGAAGATAAAAAAATATCAAAATGATTATTTTCTTTTCGTTGGTTTGCACAGTGCTTCTAGATGCAGCTGAAACCTGGACTCTTATTGGTTTAGAGATCACAAAACTTAAGAAATTTGAAGCAAGATGTATCAGAAACATTTGGCACAGCACCCATTTAGCATCATCTGGGATTAGACAAAATAATCAATATCTGCCAAATTCGCGATGACCTACAAATGTACGATCTTCCATATATATAGTGTTTGCTACTTTGAATGTTTTACGAAAAACATCCTTCAGCAGTGGACATTTTAGCGAAACCGAACGTGGGCCTGCATTGTAGTGCCGGTGCTGGGATTCGAACCCATGCCTACCCAGATCCAAATCAAGCGTTGTACCGCTGGACCACCCCGGCATATGTATATATATATATATATATATATATATATATATATATATATATATATATATATATATATATCTATATAAGTATTCTGTAAATAAATCAATTAGACTCGATATACTTCATTCACATGTAATTCTAAATTATTGATTAATAAAAAATTGTTAAAATGTTGAGGACAAGGTTAAAAAATAAATGACAGTCAAACCATGAATTGAATAAAGCATTAATCTAATAAAATATCATAATGGCTATGAGTAAAATGGCGAAACAATGCTCTACCATTTAGCATTTTACGGACTAATGGTAAATACACGATGTAATTGAAATCAAAAGTAAATCAACAAACAAAACCAATGTAACAAATCGTAATAATAGCAATTAATGAATTAAACTCTTAAATTCGTATCATAATTATTAATATGTAGACTTTCCAAACTGTGTTAACACACTTTCAACATTGGACATAATTAAAGAAATAAAAGCCGTTACACACCAATCATTTCCTACATACATTTCCACAATGACAACTATTTTGTAGTCAATCCATTTATATTGTGCATTGCACACAATCGATATTTTCAATTTGGAATATTCGCGGTACAATTGCTAAGCATATTAGTAAATTACAAATTACGTTTCATTTCGAAAATAGATGCAATTATGGAAAGCAATTTTAATTTCAGTAACCACATTTGAACGTGCTTGTAACTTGCAAAAGTTGTTATTGGAGGCGGCCAAAATGTGTTCCTTCCTGTAAGTGCATTTTTCTTTCATAACGCGTCATAATTTTTTGTAATGCTTAGTGTTAGTCTCTGCAAGACATGTTCCAATACTTGAAGGTAGATTTTATGCTGTCTACTAGAATAAGGTTCAATAATGCCGGGGTGGTCTAGCGGTACAGCGCTCGAATTCGGACCTCGGTGGGCATCGGGGTTCGAATCCCATCACCGGCCCACTAAAATGCGGGCCCACGTTTGGCTTCGCTAAAATGTCCCTGCTGAAAGTTGTTTTTCGTAAAGCATTCAAAGTAACAAACATTAAAAAAATAATTGAAATGTATCTATTTCAATGTTTTTACTCCCAACTATGCACCAAACATTTTCCCATTGATACACTGTGCAATCGATTTTCCTTCAAATGTTTGTGGGCACTTTCTGTGGGCTTGTTTGTGTTATTATCAACATTCATCGTCGTTTGCAGAGCATGAATCGACATATTTCTCACTGCGGGAAACGGCGATTCATCACATGTATCAAGTGATAACATCTACATCAATTATAACGTTAACCACAACATACCTGCTAATGCGAGTGACACTTCATTGTCGTTTTGAGAAACGATCGTTCTGTATCACTTTTTGACTATTTTAATAATTTTCAAAAATAAACGTACCTTTTACAAATGTTCTATAGAATATGTTTATATACAACTTTTTATTTCAAAACCCTTTCGCTCTAAAGAGTATGAAGTAACAAGTTCATTCAAATGATTGTACATCAAATTTTTAACTTTAAAGATTGTGCATATTAGCAATTGTATTATTATTATTGTTATTATTATTATCATTATTATTGTTAATAATAATAATAATAACAATAGTAAGAATAACATTAACAATAATAATAATAATAATTTCATGATAAACATTTTAAAAATCAACATGAGTGTTTATATCACTTGTTCGTTTTAACATCACATTTTTATGCTTTGTAAGTTGTATTCAATTATTGATTTGAAAGTCAGCATTTGCTTGATTGTATAGGATGATTGCTAAAAGAAAACAATGCATTTTAATATTATAATGTAAATGTACTAGTCACTTCATAATTAAGTATTCAAATATTTTGGTAATGATATATATTAGATATATATATATATACAAAAAGCTCCGAAAAATTGTTATATATACATACTTAAAGCCTACATAACTACGAAAATTTTAAACATACAACTTAAAGCCTACATAACTACAAAATTTTCGCAGATGGATAAGAGAAAATTAAAATTGAGCAAAAATTGCAAATAGCGTTGACACCTTGCTAAAGATTGCATTTAATATAAAGTTTAATATGCAATAACGTTCCGCTTTCTACTCGAAAAGGAAAGATGTGACGTACAATTGCAGCTAAATGTACTAAAAAAACAAAACACGTTGTGGAGGGTAGATGGTAAAGCCAACCAAGAGAAAATGAATGTTAAAAAATCCTATGGGTCAACCTCCGTGAGTGAGTGTGAGTCACGTTGGTGCATTCTTCTATCAAAAGGGATTGTTTGACCTTAAAAATGTATATAATGTGAAAAAATATCAATATAGCACTCATACGATTTGTATTGCGTCATCGTGCAAATTTGGTCACACTTTTTGAAACTTTTCAGTCCCAACTACCGAGTAATCACACAGTTACACAAAAGGTTATCTGACTCTTATTGGCTCCTTCTTTCGCAACTTTTTCCCGTGGTTGGTTTTATCATCTACCCAGTGGTGTGTTCTACTTTGTAATGAATATTACAACAGGGAAAGAATAGTTAGGCAAGTCCTATTCAAGTTGTTGGTAGAGCTTTCGACTCAAAACTGGGAAGATTCGGGTTTGAGTCCCGCGGTCAACAAGCTATCGTTTGGCTTCACCAAATGTCCACTTGGTGAAAAATGCATTTTCACTAAAACACATCAAACTTTAATTGTACAATTTATTTTCTCTACAAATGTGAAACGTAGAAATATGCAACAAAAAATATATCATACATTGGACACTTTTCATTGACCAACTTTACGTACCGTTTTGGATATAATAAAGCAGATGTACAATTGTACCAATGCAGAAATAATAAACTAAACAAATACGCGCTAAAACCCAAAACTCCTTTACATTTGTCGATTAAAAGAGTGACAAAACTTAAGCATTGAAAGTATGTGCAATACAGTAGAATGAAAATAAGACAAAGGAAAACATAGAAGAAACTGCCACAGGAATTTGACTTTTAAAGTTTTCAAAATAGGGAAAAATAATTAAAAAGGTTACCAAAAAATGTGTACATTGAAAACTGCTTACCTAGAAACAAACACATCTTATCTAACTAATGTATTTATTGTGACCTTGTTTAAATGAGGTTTTCAAACAATTATTAACTACAATTCGTTTATCAACCTTTTTTCGTAAACCAATTTACTGTTTAGAATAAAAGGAGACAGATGTTTTCTATAGATAACAAATAATTGATAGATTAATACCTACAACGGATATTGGCAGAAGAGTTAAACATATAATTGAGTAAGCATGAGTTCGAGGTCTGCCAACGGCACTAAATGCGGATTTTCGGTTGGGTTTTATAAGTGTTCACTTACTGAAATTACATTCAGGCATTAAATATATATATATATATATATATATATATATATATATTCATTCATTTTGGTGGTGACGTGGTCACCTCTTCATTATTTCCCATATTTATACGACATGTAGAACGATCGATTTCGATGGCTTGACAAGCGTAGACAAACGTGGAAGAATAACAAAGTTTCTTGGCTGGTAGACGGCATCCTTGTGACGTCGCTACTGTTCGCAAAGATTGACGAGGCCGCCTATATATATATATATATATATATATATATATACGATTTATAAAACTGCATTTTGGTGTATAAGGAAGCAGCAGAAACAGTGTGTAACGTCAAAACGTTTAACTGTTATAGATAATTTAAAAGTGCCGGGATGGTGTAGCGGTACAGCGCTCGAATTCGGACCTTGGTGGACATGGGTTCGAATCCCATCGCCGGCACTAAAATACGGGTCCACGTACGGCTTCGCTAAAATGTTCACTGCTGAAAGATGTTTCTCGTAAAACATTCAAAGTAGCAAAGATAAAAATAAAATAAATATATATCCATAATTAGTACTCCGTTTGTAATACAATTTATCGATAAATTAATGCCAATACAAGAGTATAGCCAATTTTTGCAATTTTGTTATTCCTTATTTAGCTAACTAATCCGAAAACTGTTAAGAATGAATTTTGAATCTTAAAATATTGCTTATTTGTACTATGTTTGCATGGTATAATTACGTCATTAAAATCTTCCTTCAACTTAGCTAGCGGTTCATTTTTTATATTATTTATATGATAATTTATTATATTAGATACTATTGTCTAGATTAATAAATATTATAAGATTATCCCATAACTGTTACAAAAGTGAATACAATTTTCTAAATAGTTACAGGGGCTAAAATGGGACCTGTAAAAATTAACATATTGAAGTTGATTGACTTTCCTTACATCACTTAAGCATATTAGGCACATTGACATTATACTAAAATAAGCATTAAACATCACATTAGCAATATCAATATTCAAAACACTAAAAATATTTCCTTTATACAAATAGCATTACCAAAAACCCAGAATTTACACATTTCGACAACATAAAAATACTACTACATTATTTGCTTAAAAGGAAATTATATTATAAAATATGTATTAAATTAATATGTATATAATTTTTAAGTGTATCTATTACCATTTACCCATTTGAATGCCATTTATCGAAAAATTCCAAGATAATCAACTATTTATAATTATAAAAAGTTAAAAAACAATTCACTTTAAGTATTGATAGTCCATATTATTTTAGCATAATTACTCTGTTGAAAAAAAAAATCTTTCAAGTTAAAACAGTAAAAATTGCAAACTAAGAGTTCACTGACAAGTACCACTTTGGACCCTGTATATTACAAAATTATTTGAGAAACTCTTTTCTGATTCTATTTTTTGCTGATGCTAACGGTGTAAATATGTTTCGTGTATTTGATAATGCTTCTTTGTGCTTCCATTTAAGAATCTAAGCTAACATAATAATAATTGTTACTACAGGTTTTTTGAGGATATATGTTTTTATATATTGAACCAATACTAAAACTACCATATTCACCTAATATTAAATATAACTGGCTTGAGCTAACCAATAGTAGTGTACAGCTAATGATTCTTAAGCATGGAACAACCATACAATTCTCCTGTTTAATTCGGTGAATGTGGCAATAATAAAATACTACTAATAATAATACAGAGCTGAGTTCTCTTAAATGTGATCACACACATACTACCAACCATCCAATAAAGTAAAATGTCAGACCATCACGAGAAAATCGATTAGATAAGCATTTAAAACTGCTATTTTTTCCACCATTGGTGAATAAAAGGCATACTGTATGTTAGACCAATAAAAATCGAGATATTTGACCTTGATTTAAATTTCTGCCTATAGAAAGACTGACATACAAAGATATGATTGGTCCATTAAGGCGATGTTTTTAAAACGATAAATAAATACTGTTTTATAATCATACTTGTATTTTGGTTGTGTTATGAGCGTCGATGCAGTCAAAAATTCCTTGTATTCGGCAAATTTGATTCCTGCGCCGCAGAAAATGAGAACAAGACATCAGCGGCAATTTTCAGACATGACTGCCTACACAACAGACACCAAAGGAAATACACGCCCTTGTTGTTTGAGCTGCAAGCAGTCCATGTGGTCGCACAAATTTTGGATGGGCTTTACAGCTTCAACTTGGGGATTTTTGTCCAGTGTTGAACGAGCGGTTATACTACCTACTCTGTGGTTATATTTGAAAACTTATTGGAGTTTGGACGATGCTCGAATGTATTACGGAGTCACAATGGCTGCTTTTAGCTTATCTATATTGCTTACAACGCCGTTGTACGGTTATGCAGCGCATACGGGTGTCAGAGTAAGGTCATTACTTTTATTTGCCAATTTAATGGAAATTATTGGCAATGTTGTTTATCTATTCGCTCCATCTCCAATGGCTCTCATGATTGGACGTTTGATTTCTGGGATGGGTGCTAGTTGCGAACCTCCGCTGTATGCAGATATTGCCAGAGCAACGAATCGCGAGGAACGAACTACGTACATTATTGTTTTGTTGTTAACGCGTCAAATTGGCTTAATATTTGGGCCTACATTTACGCTTATGATGGGCAAGATGGATTATCGCGTGTACAATTTCATCATAAAGGTTTACAACGCTCCCGGTTTGCTTATGGCTATTTTGTGGATTTTGCATTCTTTGATTATTTTGTCGTCCTATCCAAACGTCGATCGCAATGGTCGTTTGTGTCATTCCGATTCTTCGCAAATTTGCTCATGTTGCAGTCGAGACTATTGGCTTCATCCCAGTGAAACGTCATATTTCAAAGAAGAAGCCCGTCCCATGCTAAGTGATTCGACCGATTCTTTGCATCAAGTAAGTGTATCGTTGTTTGGTGGTTCACTCAAGCCCTATCGTTCGTGTGCTATTCTCACTTTGTATTGTATCACATTTGCTACATACTTTTGTTTTATCGGCTTGGAAGCTGTCCTTCCTCCAGTCGTAAATCGTGCTTTTAAATGGTCCGAAGTAGAAACGAGTTATGTCTATTTGGCTGCAAGTGTTTTGATTATTTTCGTCGTTATTGTGCTGCGATTTCTCAACAACTTCTATTCTGATCGTGCACTTTTACTATTCGGTTTGATTGTGATGGTCATTTCCTATTTCTGGCTTACCGTCGTCGTTTATCTCTTGCCCGGTCTATCCGAAGGCGTCGCTGTTCCGCTTGCCTTGGCCGGCATATTTATTCACATTATTGGATTGCCTTTTGCTTTCGCTTATTCCGAATCGCTCTACACCAAATTGGCTCCCATTACCGACATGGATCGTGCTCAATCTATTTTCCGTACTATTGTAAATATTGCCTTCCTTGTTGGACCTTGTGTTAGTGGATGGCTTATCGATGATCCGTCGTGGGTGTTTTTCAGCATGACTGTCGTTTCAGTTATTCCAGCCTTGTTGGTTTGTTATTGTTATCGCGAACTCAACGTTGCCGACCGCCCAATTAGTCCAGTCGATTTAGAAATAGCCAAACAAAGTTGAATTTATAAATTTATGTCTTTCCATTCTTTCATATAATATTGTATATGTTGACTTGGATATTTAATTTAATACAGATTGATTTTTTATTACTTTCCAAGTGAACTAGCATTGTATAAAGCTGACTTATGTAATAGTAATTAATGATTGCATTAAAATCATTATTTATTGTTTTATTATTTGGTTTCGTCAACGATTTCCAGATACAACGATAACAATATTTTTTATGAATATGTTTTCGATTTTTTTTCAACAATGGTGATGTCAGCCTGGTTTTATTGATTAATGTGATTAATATAGATAAGAACTCCATCCTAGTTAGTTTAAAACTGGTATTGAGCAGCGTTTGTTTTGATTATTTTTGGTTATTTAGGCGATATTTGTGAAATGTATTTATGCGTAGTTATGATTAACACTGCGAATGCTAACCAAAAGTGAACTGTTATTTATTCCGTTTAATGCTCTGATTGTTTTTTAAATTGGTGTAGTTAGAGTGAGATGAGCAGGTTGTGGAGTGGTTAAAACTTGAAATAAAATAATGTAGAGTGCCTGGGATGCCAATGATTCGGAGCATTTGAGTATTGCTTACAAAGTCTCACGTTTCAATGATGGTGATATTCCTGACTATTCCTCCAGGGTGGTGCATCCTAGACTAGGTGCCAACAGGCATCTAGGCTAATAACAGCAGGGACCGAATGCACAGCGGTATGACTGCTTTAAATGGATTCCCATTCAGTTAATGAGTGCTGGCATACACCCAAGATGCTTAAAATGTATTTACTATATGTAACCGGTTAGGCTTGTGGATCTGTGAACTGGCGTAGTCACAAAGAAACGGCCTTTTAGCTAAGAAACTTTATTTATCCACCCCAAATCCAATTTGCATCCGACAACCTCTATTGGAATTCGAGTTGCTATATGAAATTGGAATTAATGAAAAGGTGGCTCTACTGCCAACTTATGTTGCTGTTAAGCACAATGCGTTCGAATTGGATTATTTGAAACAATAGCTGTTATCTGATAAAAATTGCATCAAGTTGGTTTACAGTGCAACCATGCGAGGGGTCACATTTAGTGCTGGGCTTGAATCTACGAATCTAGCACGTTAGCCGTCCACGTACAACAATAGTTTGCAAGAAGCTAAATGAAAAGTTGTTCTGAACGAAATCTTTATAATCCTACTTATAAAGTCTCAATTTCTAATGATGATGATACTGGGCTTTCACTTTTGTGTGTAAGTGATAGCATACATCTGAGGTGTTCAAAAGGTATATTAAGGTAGACATACCATATGTAGCAGTTGAAATGAGGGAGATGTCCCTGACAAAAAATCAGGTGCTTTCGTGACCTTACAAATGACAATATGAAATAATTTTTGAAGTGTAGAGATCTTCCACTAGTTATTTTCGACTAGGTTGCTGCAAGTTATCAAAAATTAAAAACGTGCACTCAGTATACAACATTAAATGTTAATTGCATTGTGAATTAAACTTTCCCATGCGATCTATTTACTGTAAAGGATAAGCAATTCGATGCCCAATTTAGACATCTGTTTGTATGGGATGCTAATGATCCTGAAGATTTGACTAATATTTTTAAAGTATCAATGATGGTGACTTTCCTAAATGGCCCTCATCCACATGGTGTATCATGGACTTGATGCCCATAGGAATTTATACACTTATGTTTACTGCTTTGAATAGTTTATGGGAAACGCATCTATCAGCAGTGGACATTAGCCAAACGTGGGACCACGTCCTAGTCGGCCGATGTACCACGACCACCCCGACACATCAGGGAACGAGTATGCAGCAGTATAACTAGGCTTCCGCTTCGGTGGGTGGGTGCAAGCATACACTCAGGGTACTTAAAATGCATCGTAGGGTAAAATATGCAGCCCTTTGGCTAAGGGATATAATCCTGACTTTTCATCCAGTTGGGCTTCTGTCCTTATTGTGGCTGAATGCGTTTGAAAATTACGTAAAACATGACCGCTTCACCTTAGACGTTTTTTTCGAATTATGTGGGAGATATGTGCCTATAAATCATTTAGAGTAGATTATGAAAACGGAGGTTGCTACGAATGTGCAGGTAGCTGATTTTTGTCCAATTTTTACACGGATGATATCAAGTGCATGTACTATGTATGTGACTGAGAAACTTCCTCTTCTAATTTTTAAATTAAACCTTACGATCAGGGTCCAGATTTTGGGTGTATACTGAAGTACTGTGCAAACTACGGAAGGTTAAAAAATTATATTGATGTTTGGACTGATGTTTTTTCGGCTTCGAGGTGGATTTTCAAAAAATGCAGCAGTTACATAAAATTGACGTATTAGATAAACGACAGTTCAAAATAGATATGCAGGCTGCTTTACGTTGAAAAGTACAGCAATTTGCAGATATTTTGCATTATAAATTTGGAATATGATGGCAGATTTTCTCGAAACTATGTTCAATCCATATTAACCGTAAGGTTGGATAATGAATGCCTAGTGCATTCGAATCTAATTTTCAGATGTGCTGTTTTAGCCTAAACTTTTTAGAATTTTGTCTACTGAAGTGACGAAGTTGATAGAGTGCTAGTTTTGGAAGTGGATGCAGACATGCGTTTGAGTTCTGTCGCCAGCGCATTTGATACAACCCTTCGTTTGTTCACTTATTATTTAGCAGTAAAAAATCAATCCATTTACAGTTTCTTTTAATAGCAAACATTTGACTAATTAATTTAATGTTTTAACGAAAATGGAGAATCAACTGTTTTATAATTAGGTCGAATGAATATATTCAGCAAGCACACGGGATTCCTATCAATATTGATGATTTAACAAATGTAATACTGAAGGTTGATTTAGTTAAAACACATTCTGGATTTAAAATCGAGGTCGTTATGTTATACCGATTTATGATTAAGAAATTTCAACACATTCAATTAATATAGATGTGTACTTTGAAGATGGTAGAGGCGTTATTTTTATATTCTAATGACAGATTTGCGGATTCGTTGAGGGTTTACATGTGGTTGTACGAATAGTGATATTTGAAGGGTTAGAATTGTCAGATTCACTTAAATAATAAATCCACTTCGTTTCAGTCTACCAGGATCACTGTACAACTGTTTCAAGTTACACACACATCCTTGAACTCATGGTCTATTTGGTGTTAGACCAGTGCATTCGCAACTGACCTACGAGTGGTTCAAACCGATTAGTGATAATCAACGTATCTTTATTGATCCATCTATTGTGAATGACTTTCAAAGGTCAAGGTTACGATTATTAGTAGGGTTTATAAAGCATGTAAAGCTGGTTTAGTTGTCACATGCTCACACACCATGTCTATTTATTTTTGATGCATCTGCTATTGACGACAACTTTTAGTGGTAGGTACTGATTGACTAATCGATTTACAGTGAACTGAACAAATTGATCACAATTAATCACCACATGATTTGATTACATATATTTATGTATTGTAACCCCATGCTTATGTCATAGGCTTGTATGCAGATAACATAGCAAACCAGAATAAATAATAGTATTTTATACAATTCACTGTAATGCTTATTATTGATAATTTTTTGCATTCCATTTGGTGAACTGTAGAGTTTTGGATATTGATCGGTTTTCAGTTCCATATTTATTTTTTGTTGCAAGGAAAAAGCTTGTTTAGCAAAGCTCTTAGCCGATGGCTTACTTACATATTACATGGAATAAAATATAAAATGCTTGATATTGAATATCTTTTGGTACGATACTAAAGTTTTGTTTGAAAGATGGGGTGGTCTGGCGGTACAGTGTTCAACTCGAACCTGGATGGACATGGGTTCAAATACCACTACCGTTACTAGAATGAGGGTAGTTGTTTGACTTTGCTGAAATGTCCACTTCTCATAAAGCATTCAAGCAATATTGTTATTATTGATAATATTTTTTATGCTAGTGTTGTAAGTTCAGTTTACAGGCATTGACAACTTCATTTATTATTGTTGACCAGTACTTACAAAGGCATTTCATGATATTGTCTTGTAATATGTAGATTTGACAAAAAATAGGCTGTTTGATTCATATTTGAGAACAGTGGAAGCTCTGCAAGAATTCCGCTGATTAGCCAAAATATGTTTTTATTTTGCTACTTTTACAATACAATGGCAGGAGTTTGTTCGAGAGTTACTACGAATGTCGAACTAATGAAGAGATAGTCATGTCGTCAAACCTAAAAAACTTGCGTTGATACGTCGCATTAGCAGGTTGACAATTCTGGCAAGCATAATTTAAAATACTAAACAATAAAAACGATAGTTGTAATGTTTGTTTGGCATTACCGATTTGTTGTCATTTAAAAATCGATCGAATAATTATTAAAAAACATAATAATTTAACCAATTGAAATGTAAGCTTGAAAAATTGCGTTCACAAAAAATAAAATCAATACTTGTTTAAAATTTAATTATGTTCATCTATACATGTGCATTCGATTTGCTACTAACATCGAACTGTCAATAAAATGGTACATTTTGAAATTAAATTGAAATAGACTGATTGTATATGTGGCTATCTGCTTTCACGAGAGGGTTCTAATACTTGTCGACAGTACTTTAAAGTTAATCAGGAAATGGGGATGGTAACATGATTACCTCTTTATTATTTTACTACTTGTAGAGCATTTGGCAAGATAGCTTCCCATATTCTATATACAAAGAAAGTATTTACACCCATTAAATGTAAAAAAGAAACAAGATTTCCTGGTTGTGACAGCGCCACCATCCGCATAGATCGACAGGGTTGCCTGAGTTTATTTTGTTAGGGTTATCTTTAGCCGAACAGTTACCTTAAGACACCTTTTAAGTACCCTTGTATACTTGTATTCATCTGTGGGAGCATTCGGTCCAGAATGGAAGTACGGAAACAGGATTATCACTATTATTAGAAGTTTAAACTTCGTGAAAAGTACTCAATTTCTTAGACTTATTAGTATTTCGTAAAAGGTAATAATAGTACTAATTTGTATTACTTAAATATTTTACGAGAAATATTTTCCATAAGCGTAAACCCCTATTAAGTGCCGGTGGTAGGACCGAAATCCATGCCATCTCAGTTTTAAACCTCCTATCAATAATAATAATAATTTATTTATTATTTATTTTAAATTCTTTTGTTCTAAGAAGCATGGGGAAATAAGATTTTTTCATTACATTTTCGGATTTAAAGTTCGTCCATATCGAAGATTGGAATTTTATTGGGTTTTCGCCGAATTACGTCATCAGAATCGTACTGTTTTCACTTTTTTTGCCATGAAATAGTGTCTTGTTGTTTTTTAGTCAAGTTGCTAATTTGGCGCCCAAAACCTCCTCAATCAGAGCCAGTACAATAAACAAAACAGAGAATATTAGATCATTGGAAGCAAAGCAATTGCAATGTACCAATTATAGAACAAGCGTTATGAAAAAGTTGCATAATTATTTTGGGCATTTTCTAAATTAAAGCATTGGGTTCCTTTTATAATTCCAAACAAAAATAATAGAAGACGTAAACTGTGACATGAATTCATTTCGTATATTCTCTTCAGTCACAAACACAAATTCAGCACATATATATATATATATATATATATTGTGGGTAGATTTTTTTATAGTAAACAACATGTAGTTATTATTATTAGTTTGGATCAGAAATGATTCAATCTAGCCAGTCCCAAGCCTGGATAATGTAGGAAGGTTTGAGCGCGCCTCTGTAAAAAATTTATACTGCTACAGAAACAATCAAGAGGAAGCCATTCCGGCAAATAACGACAAAGAAGTGATCGTATGTATCTGGATGACAGAGTTACACACAGATGACAGGGTTGAGTGAAAGCCGAAAGGAAGACCAATCTTCGAATGTTGAATCTTCAATACCAACGAGACTTTGTTGTTGTTGTTGTTGTTTTGCTGCAATTGTTGTCTTGCTGCCCCATGCTTATTTTTAAAGCAAAAGGGTTTTGTATAATATATATGTAATATAATACTTGTTTATCAAAATTTACAATAATGTCCAATCAATAAAAACTAACATATGATCTCAAAATTTGTTTGGCCGAACATCTTCATATACATATTCACAACATTGAAACATTAAACAAACATTTAATTGTTGGTTTTTATTCTAGTAATGTACTTTTTATATACGTTTTAAATATTTCTTGGAAAATATGCATACAAGCTTAGGTAAATGAGATTTTGTATTTAGTGCTTCCAGTGAGATGTATATACTCCTGTGTACTGTATACTCCAGTGTAACAGTCTAGAAATGTGGACATAGTGTCATCTATTACAAAATACTTATTAATACAATTCATTTACCAGTCTTCGATTTGCAAAATCTTCAATGCCAAGGAGACTTTGTTGTTTTGCTGTAATTGTTGCCCCATGCTTATTTTTAATGCAAAAGGGTTTTTTATAATACAATATAATAATTATATATACATAAAAATATTTGATGTAAGTAGCTGTTGATCGTTGGCTTTTATCATTATTTCGACCAATTAATAACAAATCTATGATTTTAATAATTATTGAATATGAGATGCTTACTAACCTAGCTATCACGGCGAAGCATGTTTTTAAAGTCACACGATATTTATTCAAAGGTCTGAGAAAAATAATGGCAAAAAATTAAACTAATAATTTTATTATTTACATGCAAATATGTTCATCGTTTTTAACTGCGTTAACACAAATTCTTGAATTTTGCAAATCTTGATGTAAATAGTCAAACTGCTTCCATATGTCATTCAGTTGAACCCCAAACATTGCTTATAAGTTGGACAGAAAAAACCTATTTGTAGTAACATGTAGTGTTTTACATTTGTATAAATTTAAATTTCAGCAGGTGCATATCTATAGACAAGGGCCTGTTGTTGGTACGTGCTTATCCAGGTACGGGTCTACGGCTTTAGACATTTCTGCAACCGAATTATAATTAATAAGTGAATCAGTCAACCAATCACAATGAAGTTGGATTGAGGACTATATATATATAATTTTATGTTTGCTACTTTGAATGTTTTACAATAAACATCATTCAGCAGTGGACATTTTAGCGAAGCCGAACGTGGGTCCGCATTTAGTGGGCCGGTGGTGGGATTCGAACCCCGAGGTCCAAATTCGAGCGCTGTACCACTAGATCACCCTGTATTATTTTAAATATTCAATTCTGGTCTAAACCTTGTGTTGTGTTCTTGTTTCGGTCCATGAGAATAGTGGGTTATCAAGTTAGAATTTTCGACATAATAAGTAGGTCACTGTAACATTAATCTATCCAACACTCAGATATAACAGTTAGCACTATCATGTGCTGGGGTGGTTTAGCAGTACAGTGCTCAACTTGGATCTGGGTATGCATGGGTTTGAATCCCACCACCGAGCCCACGTTCAACGTCGCTAATATATCCACTGTTTCCAGTAAAACATTTAAAGTAGTAAAAAATAAATAGAAACAGGCACTAAAGTTCATTGTTTCCTCACGTCTGCTGGCACTCACTGGCACCAATATTTTTCTATCAAAAATTGAGCATCAGATCAACAAAACATTGATAGAAGACATGGCTATATACAAACGGTACGTGGATGATATATTTGTCGTAGCTCACAATAAACAAGACTTTGCTGCCAAATTTGAATAGAATTCATCCAAACTTAAGAAAAATAATACAATTAATTATTTAGACGTCTCAATTTCGCGGAGAAGTGACGGATCACTTCAACGTACGGTTTACCATAAACTTACTTGGACCGGTCGATATCTGCATTACACAAGCTTCCAACCAATTCAACACAAACGTGCACTTCTCAAAACATTGTTCAACCGTGCATAGAAAATTTGCTTTAAGGACATAATCGATGAAGAAAGAGAAATTATTAAACAATTGTTAATCAACAATGGATATCCAACAAAATTCATCGAACACCACTCCGAAATATACAAAAATCAGGGTACAAACTCTAACGAAAAGAAGCTGGTTTACTTAAAATTACCATTTAAAGGAAATGATATTATGAATCTTCTCAAAATCCGGCTAAAAGTAACTACAGAAAGGACCTTTCCATCAATCCAACTAAGAATGCTGTTCACTACTAAAGGTCTCCCTTTGCCCAACATTAAAACAGCTAAAGAAATATTTTCCGTCTCACATTGCATTTATCAGTTCACTTGCAGTTGTGATGACAAGTATATTAGTCGGACAATGCGTCGCTTAGCTAATCGGGCTAAAGAATTAATTCCAAACTGGATTAATAATAGGTCAAACGGAAATAAACACTCATGCACTTTTCTATATTACTACTACGACAAACCAAACATCAGATTAATTTCAAAAATTGTTTTTAAAGTGTTAATTACTTCTCAAACTTCGAATACGTTGAAAATTCTCGAATCTGTTTATATTCATACATTGAAACCTGCTTTGTGTGCACAAAAATAGTTTGTTACTCATTGAACTTAACTTGGTCGTAATGATTGTGCTTGTGTATGTTAGTAGTTTGTATTAACTTAATTGTCAAGTGTACCCTCTTTTTTGTATACACATAAAATTTTATATGTTTGTGACTGACGAAAATATACAAAATCAATTTATCTCACAGTTTACGTCTTCTTATATTTTTATTTGGAATATACCATCACAACAACAATTGTTATTATTATTGAATGAGGTACTTAATAGAAGTAGATTTAGTATTATCAAATACACAATTAAAAAAAGCAAAATGCAAAAATATATAAGGTTACATAACAAAATCTTTTATACTAGTTACTACTATTTTATATTTTTTCTATACAGTCTATTCACATTTTTCCTTGCATTCTTTTTCCTTCAACTTCACTGTCAAGATTCGCCTAAGCACACAATTCCTTTTTCTCCATAACATGTATCTATACTGCATCAGTCCTTTTTTTAAATTGCTTTTGTAACTTTCGACTTTTTCCTAGTGCTATCATTTTCTATCGTGTCTAACTTAGACACTTTTTCGCTATATGCTATATTCAATTTCTTTTCTTGGGTTCTCTTAATGCTCTCAGATTTCAGATTCATACGTAAAAATCGGTGTTACTAAAGTTTTAGAAGTATTGTTCTTTTTGATGTCCCTTTATTATATGGTAATTCTATATTTGTATTTTATGATTTAGTTCCACTTTCCTACGTCCAACTTCTCCAAGTAACAAACCCAAATATTAAAAAAAGTTTTACTGATATCAATTGCTGGTTTAGCATTCTGATTTTACAATTATCTTAAATTATCATACGCATATATTCTGCCATTTGCCCACTGACTTTCAAACGTTGGTCTTTCAATGTCTTCATCTATATTTCCATTTAAAATGCATCGCTTGCTGATACATAATACAATGTCATGTGACTAATCAATCAATCAAAGAAAAACAAACGTTTGGCTGGTAGTCTCAATACACACTTTTAACAATTAAGTCAATTATTTGTAACAAAAAGCGACATATTTCAACGCAGCAGTTTTTAAAATTTTCTCTAATTCTCCATAAAACAATATTTTACATTTAAAAATTGAATCATTTTTTCAAAATGTTGAGTTGAAGGAATTTTGCATTTAAAAAAAAAGCTAACTCGAGAGCATACAGAAATTCTTTAAGTACTTGATTTTTGTTTAATCAATAAGACTGAATTAGTTTAGTATTTCAAAGCTAGATGTAAGAAAACAATAGCAGTGAAATTTCAACATATACTTGTCCATTAACACGGTAAGTTGGACTTATAACAAAGTACAAAATAATAGATATGAACACTTTGAGGTTTTAAACGATGGGGCTTCTGGAATATTTTAATTAAACCTTAACATTTTCTGATTTTGCATTGCAAATAAATGCATTCTATTGTAAACAATTTTGGGAACTTATGGATACCACATTAATCTATCTACTGTAATTTTTAATAACAAAGGTAGGACGGTAACTATATTTTTTGTCCTTTTTTCACTAAATTATTCTAACATATACGGAATCGATGTGACCCAAAATAATCCAAAAATGACTTTGAATTGGGTAAATGTTTAAGACATTTAACTAAGTTGATTGACATCTAAAAATTAAATTTTTTGCCAAATTTTTAGTGTTGACACAACGAACGTGATGCAATTGTTACTAATCGATACTTTTAGTAAAAACTTAATTAAAATTCGAAAAATTAATCAACATTATTGACGATAAAGTCAGGTAACTATTTGGCCTTCTAGCGTCGTACCACTGGACTAAGCTTCAAACCAAACATCAAATCGACTTCAAAATGGTTTTTAAGTGTTAATTACTTCTCAAGCTTCCAATATGTTGAAAATCCTTGAATCTGTTGATAGTTAGACATTGAATTTAGTTTGTGTGCACAAAAACAGTTTGTCACTACATTGAACTTAGCTTGGTTATAATGCTTCTATTTGTGTATGCAGCAATTTGTATTAACTTAAATGTCATGTGTACCCTCTTTGTTGTATATATATATACACTGAATTCTTATGTTTGTGACTCACGAGAATAAGCGCAATGAATTCACGTCTTTTAATATTTTCATTTGGTATTATAAGAGGAACTTTTAAAAGTTTACAAAGTACAAAAATAATAATGTTAAGTTGAAAGTTAATCAATCAAAATAGAATAGAAGCAGTTAGACTAATAAAAATAAAAGTTTGCTTTTTGTCCAATAATCTTCAAAGGTAGATGATCAAACCAACCATGGAAAAAACAATTAACAAAAATCCTATTTGTGCGTTTTTCTGGTAGATGATAAAACCAACCAAGGGAAAAATAATTAAAAAAAATCCTATGGGTCAACCTCCATGAGTGAGTGTGAGTCACGTTAGTGCATTCTTCTATCAAAAGGGGATAGTTTGACCTTAAAAATGTATATAATGTGGAAAAATCAATATTTACGTAGCATTATGCGATTTGTATTGCGTCATCATGCAAATTCGGTCACACTTTTTGAAACATTTCCATTCCCAACTTACGAGTAATAACGCACTCACACAAAAAGTTATCTAACTCTTATTAGCATTTTTCTATCAAAAGAGGACTGTCTGACCTTGAAAATGTATATAAGGTGGAAAAATCAGTAGTTGTATTGCGTCATCGTGTGAGTAAATCGTGCAATTTTGGTTACACGTTTAGAAACTTTTCCATCTCCAACTTACGATTAAAACATTGTAAGCACATACTAACTCCTTTTCTACTACTTTTTTCCGCTGGTTAGTTTTATCATCTGCCATTATCATTTACCAAATTTTAGCATATATACGAAATCATTTAATTTTTGGTAAATACATTAAAACACACACACATATATTAGGTTATGACTAAATTTCATTTATTGTAGCTTTTTTGCGTTTAATCAACCTAGTCAAAAGCGATAACTGATTGTTTTATAAAGCACAAAACAACACTATTGTTTGCAATAATAATAATAATAATAATAATAATGCCATTAATTTTTGTCTTTGAGTAATGACGTGTGATGTATTGTTTAACTAATTTTTCTACACCAAAATTTAATTGTTTATTGATTCTTTAGTACTACTAGGCCACTGTAACAAGTCTCAAGGTTGTTTGATCGAAATGTAGAACCAAATCAGAAAAGTAATATCAATGTAACATTTCTAAAAACAAATAATCCCTTAAAAACCCATTGATAAATACAACCGAATCGTACTATATAGGCTATTAAACCTGGCAGTATGCAAGGACCTATATGGTAAAGTCCTAGTAAAAGGGTTCTCTCACTTGCTAAACCGGTAGTAACGTAGCAGCATTTGAGGACAATGGGCAATTAGAATTGATCAGATTCACTATAAATAATAAATTTACAGGTCCAAGGTCATCCACCTGTAGTTTAGTGGTTTAAAGCGCTGGTCTGACACCAGATAGAGTGTGGGTTCAAGTTCATGTGTGTGTGTAAAATTTGTAAGGTATGCGCTGCTAAGGATCCCAAATAAGGATGAAACAGCTGTACAGTGCTCTTGGTTGACTTAAAAACCTAGTAAATTTATTATTCAAGTGAATCTGACAGTCATAATATAACATTTGTAAAAACTAATAATCCCTTAAAAACCTATTGATAAATATGACCGCAGTTGTTAATTAATCTGTTTTTAGTTAGTTTCACGCACACACATTGTAGACATTAAAATTGTCAAAGGAAACTTACATTTTTACATTTTGTTGACAAGATTTAAGCGATGCAATGGTAGGTGTTTTTTAAAACAATAATCTAATTTAAAATGTCTTACAACGTCATTCTATTTTCTAGTTACATTGTTTGACAAACTAATTTAGCTACATGTACGTGAACGAAGAACACGGTTTGTACAAATGTAATATTTTATAAGTAGGCATTGATTTATTTGTTACTAATTTGTAACTAACTTCACCAAAGCCAATCCGGTTGACAAAGAAAGAAAGCTAAAGCATAAGGTTGGCGTTTTATTATTGAAAAATATAAAACTATACGGTTGAACAAACGGAAAATAAAAACACAATTCCGACGTTCAATTTCAAAGCCGAAAGAAGGTTCATTTTTTAATGTGCAGAATTTTCAATCCCAAAAATTGAAAGTATGGAGCAATCTTGTTGTCCTATTCTCTGAAAATCGAAAAAGGTATTGTGATAACAAATATCATGGGAATGTTTGAGAGTTTATATTTTTCACAATTTTCATTATATTAGACTTGCTGGATTTACTGAACGGTGGTAGTAACATAACATTTGAGGTTTTCATTCCATAGATAAGTGGGCAAGACTTCAGTTTGAGTTTGTGTGAAATTTGAAAATATGCACAGCTGATAATTCCTAACAAGGACGAAACACTACTCTTAATTGACTTAAACCAAGTGAATTAGTAATTTGGTAAATGTGACAATTTTAATAAGACACAAAAAGGTGTGAAATGCGAAAATACAATTTATAATCACTATAGTTGGAATGTTTAAACGTAGAATTATCGGTGTGAAAGTATATTATTACACCTTGGTATAATATTTTGTATATTGCAAAAATACACATTCGATACAGATTAATTTAAATTGAATATTTGAAGTAAAATTACCAGCCTGCCATAGTTTGGGAGATTGTGAATTAATTTTAAAATGGCTTAACTTTTAATAGGGTTATTTATGCCAAATAAGTCAAAACATTTGCAGTCGCGGTTTACTTGATATTAGGCAATTAAGATTTTCGTTTCAAGTTAAGTGGAAAACCGAATTTTTTATTTTGTTTTAATCTAGATAGCTTGTCAGTATTACCTATGCAGTAGGTGACCACGAAGATGTTACTGGAACGTATACCGTTTAATTTTTGTTTCAGTTTACAATATTTTTTTTAAAACTAAGACTATATTGAAAATTAAATTTAATAATATTTTACAAATAAAATTGATAGAAAAATTAAATGAGATAGGTGAAATAATTATGTAAGTATAATTTTAGAAAATGTATTGTTCTATTATCAAATTGATCGACGAATGAATAAAATTTTAGAAAACTGTTTGGCGAAAGAATTAAATTGGCACACATTAAAAATAAAACAATCAATGAAAATCAACCGTCAATTAAATGTGTTTTTCGGATAAACCTATCAGATTCATTAAAACGTGGGATGGTTAGGACTAATCTTCAAGTTGAAAAAGAAATGTTTGAAAAGACTTTTAAGTTCAAAACTTTTATGTACAGTTTTTTTAATGTATAAAACTGTCTGGTGTACTTTTGAAGATAAGGTTGTTTATGGATTTTGCACTGTAAAGTATGAGCCATAATCCATTATAGCATTGCAAATAATAATAATAATAATAATAATAATAATAATAATAATAATGATGATATTAATAATAATAATAACAATAATAATAATAATAATAATAACAATAATAATAATGGCAATAATAATAATAACAATAACAATAATAATAATAATAATAATAATAATAATAATAGTAATATTAAAAATACTATTAGTAGTAATTTTAATAATAATAGTAAACTTATTACAAAACCAATTGATGGAATTCATTGGACTGAAAATGTGGCACCACAACTAGGTAACCTTTAACGAACTAATATTTTCTAACAAGACAGTGTACCATCACATTGAGGACTGTATATTCGAACATTCCTAAATCAAACATTTCCAGACCGGTAGATTGGTCACCACAATGCGTAGATATTACTCTCCTGAGTGATTTCCTATGAGCTTGTGCTGGAATAAGGATACGAAATACAAATAACCTAAAGCAAAAGATATTAGCTCCATTGACGAGGCTGTTCCGCCACAAACCTGACACAAAATCGATTGTTGTTTTGATGTGCTTTGGACAACAATGGTGCTCATTCAAGGGTGTATCAAATGAAGTTAAAAGACCCAATATTTACGCATCGTTTATTTATTTAATGTAATACATTTATCAATTTGTAAAGTAACATTGTGAACACTCTGTAAAACATGTTTTCGTATAATTATTAAAACTTTTTTATTTATTTTGATTTAATAAACTTTTTTTTCTGTATATTGTAAACTGAATCTGATATAAAAACGTTTTTAAATAAATTTTGTAAAAAGTTAATATTTATATAGATAATGCGAATGTTCACGTAAGAAATATTTGAATTTAAAAAACATTGTCGGAACTATATTATAAAGTAGGTCTGATAAGTAAATCACATTATATTTAAGTAGTTACATTTTAGTGTTTTTTTGTATATTTAAAAATATTATTATTATTATTATTACTAATATTTTTATTATTATTGTTATTGTTATTTACATTATTAATATTATCATTACCATTACTATTATCATTATTATTATTATCATTATTGTTATTATTATTATT
>JAKXYG010001355.1:545000-555549 GCA_025895645.1 Cardicola forsteri | reverse complement strand
GAATCGACATATTTTTAAACGTTTTATTTATAAGTTAGTACTGTTTGCTGTATAATAAGTCCAAGTTTTTATGTAATTAATAAAAAGAGTTACCTCTTTACGTTAAATGCAGGTTTTGCTCTAAAAGTTGTAAACAGCAGCTTTGTAAGAATAATTATTGAATTTTATTAGTAATGGAATAATTTATCTACCGTGACCGGTCTCATGTTTGGTTGAGAAAGAAAGGGAAAGGTTTGAGCGGTAGGTTTTTATAAATATGACTAAAAAACAAAAAAAAAACAATAAATCAGTGAAAGGATGATTCTGATGATTGGGTTGAGCAAACTCCGAATAAAAATTCAATTTTTAATCCCAAAAATTTTAAATCTTGTGATTTTTAAAATAAAATAAAAAGTGATTATAGTAAGAATAAGTTTTAGAACTGTCTCTAGAGAATGAAAAATTAACGAATGTAGCTAGTCCAATAGTTAGGAAAAAAAATGTGCAGCAGGAGGGGCATTTGACAGTAAAAAAGAAACATACTAAAACTAATTAATAGTCTTAGTGCCTCAATACAGAACCAAATGGAGAACAGTTACTGAAAATAGAGACTCTTTAGAAAAGAGGAAAAAACTGAAAGAGAAGAAGATTATTATCACTATTATTGCCTTCTTTTTTATTATTATTATTATATTTTACTTTTATTAATTGTTTGTATATTTTACTAAAATAATACTTAGTGTATTAAATGATTACCATTACAGTTTCACTTAAATATTTCCCTTCCGACAAAATGAAAAATATTATTTTTTTATTCAGTAGTAGACATTTGTGCGAAGTTGAACGTGGGGGATTTAAACCCATGTCTACCTAGGTCAAACGCTGTACCGCGGGGCATTTGACAAACTTTTTTAACATTCACAATTTTTGATGCACTTCATAAATTGTTTTTATTGTCTTTTTTTAACATTAGCGTCAATTTTTATTGTTTGGGCACATTTTATTACTAATAAGTTGAAAATATTGCAAATTACAATATTGTTAATTCGTTCACATTCAGATTGAAATTCGAATCGCGAGTTTATTTTTCTGTTTTTTTTTTGCTTAAATATTTTACTACTACTTTTATATACTTAAGTAATCTAAAAAATAAAACAAATGTTTTTTTAATATTTTATTAATTCAGAAATTGCATTGAAATGATAAATTCAAATACGACTTATTCAAACAACGTCAATAATTTGGAAGTACTCGATTTAAGTTTATCCAAAAATATGTTATTTGCAAGCAATTTGTCATCTACATCCGAGAAAACCCACTCGTGTCCTGTCCATCCATCTCCGTCGTCATCTCGGCCGACCCCATCTACACCATCCAATAACGAAAACGTCGCCTTCCCACTATCCAATAGCAACCGAAATGACTACTTACTTCGACTCAAACAACACATTATGAACAATCCTTCGACAGACCGACTAAAACATTTATTGATTTTTATCTGGTTTGTTGAAGTGTGGAAACGATTTGGCTACAATATGATGTCATATCAAAGTGGATTGTGGAATGACAGATTGTTCTGTTTAAATGATGCGAATACAACTCAAGTTAATAATAAATCAATAAATGGCCAACATACTGCAATTGATCCAAAATTTAAACCAATAGAGAAGCCATATTCAAAGTTGATTGAAGGTGAAGCTTTTCATTTTATTTTATTTTTAGTACTTTAAAGTTTTACGAGAAACACATCCTATAACAATAGACATTTTAGAGAAACCGCAATTAGTGCCGGTGGTGGGGATTGAACCCATGCTCACCCAGGTTCCAGTGGAACATGCTGTATCGTTAGATCACCCCGGTACTGTGTTAACGCAACTAAACTGGAAATGCATAAATTAAACAAGTTCAATCAAATTATAAGTTAATGTGTAACTAAGTAATTGTTATTATTATTACATAATACTGTTAAATTCTTTTGCTTTAAAGAGTGTTGTACATTTTGTTAAAGTCTTCATTTAATTCCACGTGACATTCATTTATTTAGCGCTTTCAGAATGATTTTTAACCAAGCTTTTTTCCATTCTAAAACTGTTCTTAATAACCTTGAAATTGTATAATTTATCCAAGTAATTTTATCGTTTAATTTATTGTAGGAAAGGAGAATTACTCCGTTTATACTTTTGTTGTTCAAAATGTAACCATGATATAAGTAATCTTCAGAATGTTTTTAAAACGCCGGCAATAAAAAACATTTGTTTTTTTATAAATTTTATCCTTTGAGTTTCACGTTTCACTTTCCTTGTAAAAATAACAAGTAACATGTACAAACAGAATTTTGATTTCAGTTTATAAAAGCCTGTTGTTATTTTTTCAAGCCTAAATGTGACATTTATTTCGTCTTTTCCTTTTTTACCAACAATACTGGGGTAATCTAGCAGTACCACGCGCTCGACACAAATGTGGGTTCTATCCCCACCACCGGCCCATCAAATGCTGGCCCATGTTCGGCTTCGCTACATTATCCACAACTAAAAAGCATGTTCCCCGTAAAGCACTTAAAGTAGTAAAAAAATTAACAATTTTTATATTTTGTTTACTCATTTCAATGGGGCATAAATTCACATAATGGTCGACACCCAGTCCATTTTATGTTACAGAGACGTATCATAATATTTCGAAGTACTCAGTAAACCCTGTGACTCATCTGTAAACTGCCACAGTTCCACTTAATATTAAACGCCAATTTATCATTAAAATTTTTCTTTCTTTTTTTTCTTTTGATAAAAGTCACTGTTTCTAATCAGTTTTTTATTTAGCTCTGTGTTGAACCAATTTGAAGAATTATGATCATTAAATAGTTTTTGGGTGCCATTTCTGCCACAATTCCTTTTTTCTTTATCCTACATACTTGGAACTGGCTAAATTGATTCGTTTCTAATCTTCTCTAGACAGAGTTTAATTTACCTATAAACTGTGTAATATTATATATATATATATATTATACAAAACCCTTTTGCTTTAAAAATAAGCATGAGGCAATAAGACAACAATTACAGCAAAACAACAACAACAACAACAACAATAACAAAGTCTCGTTGGCATTAAACATTCTGCAAATTGAAAATTGAGCTTACTTTCGGTTTTTAATCAACCTTGTCATCTGTATAACTCTGTAATCCAGACACGTGCAATCACTTCTTTGCCGTTGTTTGCCAGAATGGCGTCCTCTTGATTGTTTCCGTAGAAGTATACATTTTTTTACAGAGGCCAGGTTGCTAATCTTGAGCGCTCAAACCCTCCTCCTTTATCCAGGCTTGAGACTGGCTAGATTGAATCATTTCTGGTCCAAACTAGGCGGAGTTACTGTGTAATAGCAAAATCAATTGCTAGTAAAAATAAAATTGGTGACAAAATAAACTCTTGACATACTCCTGTAAAACTTTTGAATATAGAAACGTAAACACTGTTAGTATACACATGATAACAATAAGTTTAATACACAGAAAACACAATATTTATATATTTCAACATCATATGTAAAGCTTAACAGATTTTTTTACCGAATATTTTTGTAAGATTAATAAAACTGTTAAAATGTATAGTTTTTTGGTAAAGTTATTTTGTTTAGCCAGAACATTCCGTCACACTATGTGCAATCTTTTTCTAAAGCATTTTTAGTGTTTACTAAATTGGCTTTTTTAATTGTAGGTTTTAAAATAAATTGTCCAATTGGCTTGAACTAATTGATAGCTTAACTTTCTCACTTCCAGGTAAAAGTACTTTTTTGTAGCCAATACTGGTCAATATTTTAAACAAATTTTTTCTACAACAAGTGTATTATCAGCACCAAAACCCTCACCAAAACATTTGTAGCTGCGACAATTGGAATCCAAAAATAATAAACACTAATATTTTATTTTATTGCAAAAATTACATTTTATTTCTGGAATTAATATTTTTTGAATTTTTGTTTGAATGTATCAATGAATAATATCGGTGCAAACGTCTATAAAAATAGCCATTCTCATGCCTTTAATAGTATCCGCTTATCAGCTTCCATCTTGGTTCTTGGTGATTTCCAGCGGTTCGATCTTGTCAACTTAGGCAATAAACTTGTTTTGTTCCTGTTTTGCGTTTTTAATCATTACTTTACATAATCAGTATAGACGTAAATATTGGGAAAAAGTTTCGATTAACACCCAATAAGCGACGTCACTTGCCCAAATCGCGCCACCGTTCAGATTTAGAGAAATTTGCTACGCTGCCTTCTTGGAATTAATTCAATACTATGTGCTAATGCAAATAAAGTTAACCAAATTTCTAATGTTTCTGTTTAGAAAATAATAATAATAATAATAATAATAATAATAATAATAATAATAATAATAATAATAATAATAATAATAATAAAATAAAATGCCCAATTTATGCAATTTTTTATACAAATTACATTGTAACTACTTAATAAGTAATAAGTAATATATATAACAAATGTTAATTTTATTGTACAGATAGATCACGAAATCTTTCTCCATCATCAAGTAATAGCCATGATTGGTTGCGCGGACTATGCCTATCTCATACCAACAAGCATCGACTATCGGAAATTCAAGTTTCCAGTTCCAAATTAATGACAAAACTTAAAATAAATCGGCATCAATGCATTTATTGTCCCAAAGTATTTCCACGGCTTGCCAATCTCAAAAGACATTTGCGGACGCATACCGGCGAACAACCGTATACTTGTGAACACTGTAAGCGTCGCTTTAGCATTTCTTCCAACATGCAGCGTCATATACGCAATATACACGAACGCAAGCGTCCTTTCAAATGCGATGTATGTAACAAAGCATTCGCTCAACGTACAAATTTAGACAGACATCTGAAATATCACTGGACTTGAATTTTTGTTAAATTTAACGGTCTACTTATTTTTGAAATAAGTAGTATTTTTTATTAAACGCTTTTTTAAACTGGAAAATAATCAATTTTATTGCAAATAATCGAACATTTTTAAATTCTATTTTATTTTCAAATAATTTATTATTAATTTTATTTGCTTGTACAATATATACTACTTATTAGAAAGGTAAATCTAAATAAATTATACAATTAACTGATTACTGTGTTGCTATTAATTGAACACTCTTCATAAATGCTAATTGATCTCAATTTGACTTATGTATAAAATTATTATAAAAAATGTTTTTTTTATGTAACGAACAAATAAATGCATAAATAAAATTTTAAGCAACATTATCAGGAAATAAACACTTTTTCAAACACATGTTTTTAACTAAATGTAGGACAGGAAAGGCTTAATGAGAGAAAGTATATTTGTTATTATGTTTTATTATTTATTTGTTTAACAATGTTTTTTGTTGCTTGAATATTTGACAAAAACTGTATTTTTTAAGTAGTGTTTATTTAGTGCCCGGTGATGGGACTGAGGCATATGTTACATTGTTCATTGTGACTAGAAATCTAGGCATTAGCCTGACACCAGATGGGGTGAGAGTTCAAGTTCGTATATGTAGCCCTTGGGCTAAGAGAGATAACCTTGACAAAAAATCAGGCGGCCTCGCCAATCATTCGAACAGTAGCGACGTCACAACAACGCGTCTACCAGCCGAGGAACTTCATTATTCTTCTACGTTGTATGAATTTTATTTAATAGTTACATTTATATGAATGTTGATTTTATATATTTATATGTATCTTTTTCATCGTCTATTTTAAAACAAATATTTCTTGAAAGGTATGCACTGCTGATAATTCCAAATGTCGCTGGCTTATAGTAAATGGATTTATCATTCAATTGTAATATATTATTCTAAAAACTCCTCAAACTAAAATAAATTTAGAGTGTATTGCATTTTAGCTTTTTAAATGTTTTACACTTTGAAATAAACATACCACCGCAACCGATCCCAAGTCGGGTTGAGTAGGGAGGAGGGTTTGAGCGCAAGATTAGCAACCTGGCCTCTGTAAAAAATAATATTGTTGAAGAAACAATCATGGCAAAAAAGTTTAATGACGGGGTTTGAAAAAACTCGAATAGAATTTCCATTTTTCATTTGGAATAATCTTGCTCTTTCGATAAAAAAATTGAAATACATAAAATAAATACGTCTTTTTAAATATATTATAAATTTATTTATTGTTACTTTTTAGATATGATATTTATTGAGTGAAAAAACGTCCTAAAATTGGCGGTTAATTTAAATCGAATACTGCCTTGATCGTGATGCCCAATTGTCATCAGAAGTTGCCTTCCAGTTTAATTTAGGTTATCATCTTGTCGCCGTGACTTATGGGAAATATTTTAAATGTACTTTTTAACAGTTTCTCAATATGCATACACATATCCAACATGCTAAATTTAATGAAGTTACAAATTGTTTTTTTTTGTGCACACAAAATGAGCTTCAATGTGTGTAAATGTGTCAACAGATTCAAGTGTTTTCAACATACAAAAGTCTTGAGCAGTTATCAACACTTTAAAGCAATCGGTAAAATTAACTCGATGTTTTGTTTGAACCAAGTGACGTAATATTGACCAAGTGCACAAACGTTCGTTCGAATTGGATTCTTTATCGATCGCAAGTGTAGTTAAACTGACAGATACAGTGATATTCATTGAGTGAAAAAACGTCCTAAAATTAGCGGTTAATTTAAATCGAATACTGTCTTAATCGTAATGCCCAATTGTCATTAGAAGTTGCTTTTCAGTTTAATTTAGGTTATCATCTTGCCGCCATGACCTATGGGAAATATTTAAAATGTACTTTTCGGCAGTTTCCCAATGTGCTTGTCCACCAAATGCGGGCTCACGTTCGGCTTCGTTCAAATGTCTTCTTCAAATGTATTGCCGAAAAATGTTTTTATTTCAATTTTCTTCTTTACTGCTTTCCATGTTTTGACGCAAAACGCATCTTTCGGCAGTGGACATTTCAGCGAATACAAATGTGGGCCCACATTTAGTGGGTCGGTGGTGGGATTCAAACCCCGATGCCCACCGAGGTCCAAATTCGAGCGCTGTACCGCTAGACCACCCGGGTAGCTTAAAACGTTTCAGCAATTATAAAATTGTGCTTTGTTGCTTCTTTACGTCAGTTTCTTACAAAGATCAGGTTGCTAATTTTGCACTCTAATCTTCCTTCTTTCTCAAGCGAACTTGGGGCTGGTTACGATAATGTTGACAAAAAGCAGTTGTTTTTTTTAATTAAAGGAACCAATAAAAAACACGTTGCAAATTTGGCTATACGTTGTCCACGTATGCCATACTAATTACTTCTCAAGTCAAAGTTCATTTCTGTTATTAGTTTTAAGTTATTTGCTATTTTTTTCTGTACAATTAGTTAACGATGATTTTTATCGATTTTTATTTCAAGCTGACTTTTTGCAACTCTTATTACGACTTAGAAATTTGTTTTATTATTATTATTATTATTATTATTATTATTATTATTATTATTATTATTATTATTATTATTATTATTATTATTATTATTATTATTATTATTATTACTATTATTATCATTATTATTATTATTATTATTATTATTATTATTACTATTATTATTATTATTATTATTATTATTATTATTATTATTATTATTATTATTATTATTATTATTATTATTATTATTATTATTATTATTATTATTATTATTATTATTATTATTATTATTATTATTATTATTATTATTATTATTATTATTATTATTATTATTATTATTATTATTATTATTATTATTATTATTATTATTATTATTATTATTATTATTATTATTATTATTATTATTATTATTATTATTATTATTATTATTATTATTATTATTATTATTATTATTATTATTATTATTATTATTATTATTATTATTATTATTATTATTATTATTATTATTATTATTATTATTATTATTATTATTATTATTATTATTATTATTATTATTATTATTATTATTATTATTATTATTATTATTATTATTATTATTATTATTATTATTATTATTATTATTATTATTATTATTATTTAATCTAGTCAGTCCCAAGTCTGGATAAAGGAAGAGGGTTTGAGCGCAAGGTTAGCAACTTGGCTTCTATAAAAAATGTATACTTCTACGGAAACAATGCAAGAGGACGCTATTCCGGCAAACAACGGCAAACAAGTGATTGTACAAGTGATCGCACGTATCTGGATGACCAAATTACACAGATAACAGGATTAAGTGAAAGCCGAAAGAAAGCTCAACCTTCGATTTGCAGAATCTTCAATGTCAACGAGACTTTGTTATTGTTGTTGTTATTGTTTTGCTGTAATTGTTATCTTATTGCCCCATGCTTATTTTTAAAGCAAAAGGGTTTTGTAATAATAATATATTATTATTATTACACAAAGCTGTATAACACTTATTTAAAAATGATTTACACTATGTGTAATTAAAATGTCAACATATCAGTTGATGATAATTATTATTATATTATATATTATACAAAACCCTTTTGTTTTAAAAATAAGCATGGAGCAATAAGACAACAATTACAGCCAAACAACAACAAGAACAACAAAGTCTCGTTGGCAATAAAGATTCTGCAAATAGAAGATTGAGCTTCCTTTCGGCTTTCACTCAACCCTGTCATCTGTGTAACTCGGTTATCCAGATACATGCGATCACTTCTTTGCCGTTGTTTGTCGGAATGGCATCCTCTTGATTGTTTCCGTAGAAGTATACATTTTTTACAGAGGCCATGTTGCTAATCTTATGCGCTCAAACTCTCCTCCTTTATCCAGGCTTGGGACTGGCTAGATTGAATAATTTCTTGTCCAAACTAGGTGGAGTTAGTTGATCATTACATTTAATGTTAATTTAACCCCAAAAACTTTAGTAAAAATTGAATTAGATTGACTATGAATACTTGAATTCTCACTAGCGGCACTAAAAGTTTTGCTACAACATCTTATTGAACAATATTTATCGCAAGTAATAATAATAATAATAAAGAGCAAAGTATCATTTCTTCCAACGTCAAACACTCCTCCACATAACAATGATAGATGATTAAAACGAATATTCCATTCGCCACTTGATCCACATGATTCATTTCACTGACAAATGACTGACCATTATCCATCATCAATCATGTTCTGATTTTTCATCCAAAATAATAAAATATAAAATTTACGCGTGCGTTACACACACACACACACCATCTTTTCAGTAGTAATTTGTGTATGCATACACGCACAAAGTTTTTGAACGCTTCTTATTGTTGAAATAACACACACACACACTGTTCTTCTTCGCTTTTGTTTTACTCGATACAAACAAACAAACAAACAATCAAACAAACAAACAAATAAATGAAAACATTCAAGTGTCTTGAAATCCAACAAGTTCTTGCTTTCATCCATATTTTTTTTCCAACAAAATTCGTGAGAATTGAATATTTTGTTGTTCTTATTGTTGTTGTTTGTTTTTTTTCTCGAAAGTAATGCACGTGCAATATGAATAGTGCCCACCTCCTGAGTAAAGTGGGAGTTTTTTTCTTGTCACAGAAAGTCTAAAGAGGGTGTGTGGGTGTGTGTGATTCATGCAAGTATGTCACGAACGCTTTCAAAACGTAATATTATTATTATTATTGTTATTATTATTATTATTATTATTATTACGAGGCATCATCACGTGTACATATGATTCTACTTTGGATTGAATGGGGGGATTTTTAGAGAGAAAAAATGTTCAATAAAAATTGGAAAGTGTTGTTTTTTCGGTTTCTTCTTTTCATTTAAAAATACTTGAAAATGCGTCACTTTTATTATGGACAATGTTGATTAATGCAACGCGTTCTCGGACTAACACTTGCTGTAAATAAATGTAATCCAATGGTACAACGCTGGATTTGCAGTTGGATAGCGAATGTAATAGCCATTCAAGTTCGAATCCGACTCTGCACTCCAGGAAAGTGCATCGTAATATATTACTAATGAGTAGTTTTACATTTGTATCAGCAACGAACAAGGGTAAATTGTTAGATTTGTTAGATACACTCGAATAATAAACCCAGTTGGTTTCAGTTAACTGGGAGCACTGTACAACTGGTGTCAGGTTAGCGCATTAGGTGGTTGAAATTGACTCTGCAAATTTATTATTTATAGTGAATCTGTTCAATAAAAAATGGGTTATGGACAGATTGTAATTACTTCATTATTTATTAAAAAAATCGTAAAAAAACCAGGAGCAAACAAGAGGACGTCATTCCGACAAACAACGGCAAAGAAGTGATAGCACCACCCAGATGACAGGGTTGACTGAAAGTCAAAAGGAAGTTCAATTTTTCGATTTGCAGAATCTTTCATTAAACAAGGAAATTATTTGGTCAAAAACGATTTTGTACTAGACAAAAGAAGCGTTTGGGATAGATCACACAAAAGAACTTGACTAAGAATCATTCGAGAAGATTTAATTAACATTGATGACGAACAAAGTTTCGAATACAAGAATCTGCATTGGAATCCAGTTTCAAGTTGAGGGCTTTATGCCACCTCTGGAATTACATTATATTT